>BOPN01005023.1:23691-33691 GCA_017312705.2 Penaeus japonicus | reverse complement strand
TACATTATTAATATATAATATAATATATATATAATAATAATAATATAATAATAATATATATATATGTGTGTATACGTAATAATAATAATATAATAATAATAATAATAATAATAATAATAATATATATGTATAATATGCATAATAATAATAATATAATAATAATAATAATAATAATAATAATAATAATATATGCGTAATAGTACGTAATAATAATAATAATATATATATAATAATAATAATAATAATAATAATAATAATAATAATAATATATAATATAATAATATATATAATATGTTTAATAATAATAATAATAATATATATAATAATAATAATAATAATAATTATTATTATAATAATAATAATAATAATAATAATAATAATAATAATAATAATAATAATAATAATAATAATAATAAATAATAATAATAATAATAATAACAATAATAATAATAATAATAATAATAATAATAATAATAATAATAATAATAATAATAATAATAATAATAATAATAATAATGTTAATGATGATAATAATGTTTATAATATATGCATATGTTACAATAACTTAATAATAATAATTAATAATAATAATAATAATAATAATATATATATATATATAATAATGATAATAATAATAATAATAATAATAATAATAATAATAATAATAATAATAATTTAATAATAATAATAATAATAATAATAATAATAATAATAATAATAATAATAATAATAATAATAATAATATATAATAATAATAATAATAATAATAATAATAATAATAATAATAATAATAATAATAATAATAATAATAATAATATAATAATAATAATAATAATAATAATAATAATAATATAATAATAATAATAATAATAATAATATAATAATAATAATAATAATAATAATAATATATATATATATAATAATAATAATAATAATATAATAAGTGTATACGTGTGTGCGTATGCGTGTGCGGGTTTATATGTGTGTGTGTGTGTGTGTGTGTGTGTGTGTGTGTGTGTGTGAGTGTGTATGTGTGTGTGTGTGTGTGTGTGTGTGTGTGTGTGTGTGTGTGTGTGTGTGTGTGTGTGTGTGTGTGTGTGTGTGTGTGTGTGTGTGTGTGTGTGTGCATCTTTTTCTTTTAGTTAATTATTTTCTTGACATGTAATCTTTTTTGCCTCTTTTTTCTTAGTAATGACTTTGTTAATTACTGTAACTACAAAGAGAGAGTTTGTAAAAGTATAAGAGGATTTTTAATTTTAATTTCCTCTGACGAATAAATGAAAAAATAAAAGTGATAATGATAGTAATGATAACAATGAATATAATAACGATGGAATGATAATGATGATATGAATAATGATGGTAATGATAATGATGATAATGATATTAGCAAAAACAACAATATCACTGATAATAAGTTTGATGATATTGATATTAATAATAACAATGATAATGGTGATTGTAATAATGATGACAACGATGGTGATGATGATGATAAAGGTGATGATAATAATGATATTGATAATGATGAAGATTACGATGATGATGATGATGATGTTAATGATGATGTTGAAGTGATGATGATGATGATGGTGAAGATGATGATGATGAAGATGCTTATGGTAATGATGATGATGATAGCAATAATAGTAAGAAGGATAAGGATAATGATAATGATAACATTGATAATGACAGTAGCAATATATTCAGTAATAGTAATAGTAATAAATGAGATAATAGTATTAATAGTGATAATGATAATAATAATAATAATAATAATAATGATGATAATGATAATAATAATAATAATAATGATAATGATAAAGAAGAAGAGAGGAAGCGTAAGAGAAGGAGATATAGAACAAAAATTATTAAGAAGAAGAGGAAAACTGATAATGATAATGATTAGAAAAAAAGGAAATAATTCATTCTTTTTGCGATTATACTTACGATATCATTGATAATAGAAATTATTACATGTTAATGACGATGACTGTGAAATTGATAACAATAATGATAATGATAATGATGATAGATATAGAATAAAAGAAGAAAGGGAAGAGGAAGGGACAGAATAATAAGAAAGAGATGAGGAAGGGAAGAAGAAGAAGAAGAAAGAGAAGAGGAAGATGAAAAAGAAGAAGAAGAAAGAAAAGAGGAAGAGAAGAAGAAGAAGAAAGAAAAGAAGACGGGGAAGAAGAAAAAATGAGAAGAGGAAGAGAAGAAGAAAGATAAGAGGAAGGGGAAGAAGAAAAAGAGAAAGGAGGAGTAATGATGAAGGTTGAGATGCTGATAATAATAATAAAGATAGCAATGATCATGATGATAATGATAAGACTAACAGTAATAACAATAAAAATAACAATAACGACAATGACAAAAACAACAACAAAATCAAAGGTAAGAGAAGGAAGGCGAGAATTAGGAGAGGAAGCGGGGGTGACGGGGTAGGGTGGGGGGGTAAAAAGAGGAGAGGAGGGGAGGGGGGGGTGGAGGAGTGGGAGTGGGAGGGGGAGGGGGGAGGGAAAGGATCTTTGCAATGTTACATCCGCGTGACTTGCAGTTCCCCAAGTCACGGTGCATTATATGCTAATCTGGGGCAAAGTTTTCGAGACCTTTTGTACCCTGGCCGGGCCTTTACGTGCAGGTTAAAGGAGTGAGGGGGAGGGGAGGGGGGGAGGGAGGAGGAGAAGGAAGGGGGGAGGGGGGGAGGAGGAGAGAGGAAGGGGAGGGGGTATGGAGGGAGAAGGAAGGGGAGGGGGTGAGGAGGAGGAGAAGGAAGGGGAGGGGGGAGGATGAGGAGAAGGAAGGGGAGGGGGGTATGGAGGGAGAAGGAAGGGGAGGGGGTGAGGAGGAGGAGAAGGAAGGGGAGGGGGGGAGGAGGAGAAGGAAGGGGGGAGGGGAGGAGAAGGGAAGGGAGGGGGAGGTGGAGAAGGAAGGGGAGGGGGAGGAGGAGGAGGAAGGGGAGGGGGTGAGGGAGGAGGAGAAGGAAGGGGAGGGGGTGAGGAGGAGAAGGAAGGAAGGGGAGAGGGGGATGGAGGGAGAAGGAAGGGGAGGAGGGGAGGAGGAGGAGAAGGAAGGGGAGGGGGGGAGGAGGAGAAGGAAGGGGGGGGAGGGGGGGAGGAGGAGAAGGAAGGGGAGGGGGGGAGGAGGAGAAGGAAGGGGGGAGGGGGGGAGGAGGAGAAGGAAGGGGAGGGGGGGAGGAGGAGGAGGAAGGAAGGGGAGGGGGGGAGGAGGAGAAGGAAGGGGAGGGGGGGAGGAGGAGAAGGAAGGGGGGGGGGTTATGGAGGGAGAAGGGAGATGGAGGGGTGGGAAAGGGAAGAGGAGGAGGAGCCAGGAGGGATGGAAAAGGGAAGAAAGAAAGGAGGGAGGGAGAGAAGGAGAAAGAAGGAAAGAGGGTAGAGTAGGAAAGCAAAAGAAAAGGCGAAGGGGGAGAGGGGAGAGAAGGTCAGGGTCAGGGAGGTTGTGAGGAAAGGATGGAGAGGAAAAGAATAAAGGTAAGGGAAGAAAGGGAGAAAAGAAGAGACTGAGAGAGAGAGATATAGATAGATATATAAAGAAATATGTATACACACACACACACACACACACATACACACACACACACACACACACACACATACACACACACACACACACACACACACACGTATATATATATATATATATATATATATATATATATATATATATATATATATATATATATATATATATATAAATATATATATATATATATATATATATATATATATATATAGAGAGAGAGAGAGAGAGAGAGAGAGAGAGAGAGAGAGAGAGAGAGAGAGAGAGAGAGAGAGAGAGAGAGAGAGAGAGAGAGAGAGAGAGGGAGAGAGAGAGAGAGAGAGAGAGAGAGAGAGAGAGAGAGAGAGAGAGAGAGAGAGAGAGAGAGAGAGAGAGAGAGACATATATAAAGAGAGACAGGGGCAGATCGAGAGAGAAAGAGAAAGACAAACACAAAGAGAGAGAGAGAGAGAAAAAGGGAGAGAGGGAGAGAAAGAGAGAGAGAGCGAGAGAGAGAGAGAGAGAGAGAGAGAGAGAGAGAGAGAGAGAGAGAGAGAGAGAGAGAGAGAGGGGGGGGGGGTGCTGGAGAGAGAGATAGAGATAGATAGATGAATAGAGAGAGGGAGAGAGAGAGAGAGAGAGAGAGAGAGAGAGAGAGAGAGAGAGAGAGAGAGAGAGAGAGAGAGAGAGAGAGAGAGAGAGAGAGAGAGAGAGAGAGAGAGAGAGAGAGAGAGAGAGAGAGAGAGAGAGAGAGAGAGAGAGAGAGAGAGAGAGAGAGAGAGAGAGAGAAAGAGAGAGACAGGCAGACACACAGACAGACATGGACAACTAGACACCCATACCTAAAAAGGAACAGAGAACATAACACATCCATCCACAATCATCATTAATCATCATCATCATTACCACCACTTACCACCCTTCATTTTTCAACTTCATCATTTCCAAAATCATCATTTTCATTAACTCATTCTCATGATTTAGACACAGGGACATGACGCTAATTATTATTGAACACACGAGATGACGTCATTAGCACAACTCCCTCCTTAATGTTGGTGTCATTTTCCATTGGTCTTGGTGTCAGTGATCTGGAAGTCGCTGAAAGTGATGGAAAGTGACGGAAAGTGACGGAAAGTGATGGAAAGTGACGGAAAGTGATGGAAAGTGACGGAAAGTGACTGAAAGTGATGGAAAGTGACGGGAAGTGGCTGAAAGTGATGGAAAGTGACGGAAAGTGACGGAAAGTGATGGAAAGTGACGGAAAGTGATGGAAAGTGACGGGAAGTCGCTGAAAGTGACGGAAAGTGACGGAAAATGACGGAAATTGACGGAAAGAGATGGTATGATTATGAGAGCGATGGTGCTTAAAGTGATGGTGCTGAAGGTAATGATTATGAGAGCGATGGTGGTGAAAGTGATGGTGCAGAAAGTGATGGTGCTGAGAAAGATGATGCTAAAATTGATGGCACTGAAAGTAATGATTATGAGAGCGATGGTGCCGAAAGTGATGGTGCTGAGAGTGACGGTGCTTAAAGTGTAGATTCTAAAAGCTATGGTGCTTTAGATGCGGTGTCTTTAATGATGGTGCTGAAAGTGATTGTGGTAACAGTGATGATGCTTAAAATGATGGTGATGAAAATAATTGTGCTGATTTTAATGATAATGATGATGATAATGATAATGAGAACAATAACAATAATGATAATGATTATCATTATAAGGATGATGACAGTGATGGTAAAAATAATAACAAGAACAGCAATGATAATAATTGTAATAATGATAATGATAATGATATCAAAAATAATAATGATCAGAAAAAAACTCATAATCATTATCATTACTATTATAATAACAATAATGCTAAAATGATAACAATAGTAGTAATAATCATAGTAATGATTATTGATATTATTCTCATTGTTATTGTTATTATTATTATTATATTCATTGTTAACATCCTCATTATTATCATTAGCATTGTTAATATCTATAAAATTAGTTGTTATTTTTTTATTATCATTATTATAATTATCATGATGACGGTAATGGTAACAATAATATTTAATGATAATAATAATGATAATTTTAGTAATAATGATAATTATTATAATGATAATAGTGATACTACTAATGATAATTATAATCATAAGAATAATAATGACAATGATAAAATGATTATAACAAGATAATGATAATTATAACAATATGATTAATGATAATGGCAATAAAGATAACAATGATAATGATAATAATGATAATAACAATAGCAATGATAATAATAATAATAATAATAATAATGATAATAGCAAACATGGAGGTCAGAACTGTGTGCTCTACTGTTCCATTCTGACCTATCCTGACCTTTCCTCTCTCTTGTGCCTCCATTACCCTTCCTTATATTCACTACTAGCAGTACCTTTCATCACCCTAGGGTATCCGGACTAAGAAATGGGATGCAGGAAGCAGGATATCTCAGATCATGAGGGAATGACTCCTACACAATATTGAATTGATGTGATACAGCTTACTTAATTCATTGCATGACTTGGTTAAAATGATAATAAAAATAATCATAATGGCTATAAGAAGAGTGATAATGATAGCAATAACATTTTTTTTCTTTTTATAATTGCTAATATTTCTAATAACATTTCACAATTCCACACACAAGAACTTTTAATTTACAATTTAACATCGAAGTTGCATTTGCATTAAACTTCCATAGATCTATCATCTTTAATCGCAAATTCCCCACTGGTGCAAAGTTGCATGATTAATTTGCAGCACTGGTAATTAATCTTTCTAATTAATTGCTGTTCTTTCAAGTCTCGGTTAGTTTGATGGGCTATTGGTTTGCATTTTTTTTTTTTTTTTTTTTTTTTTTGTAAATGTAGTTAACAAATATTTAATGATCTCAAGGTAGAGTCATTATAACTATGGTGATTAGTCACTCTTCTGTCATAAGAAATTCAGGTTTTCTGGTCACCATTTTTGTCGTCTTTTTATTGTTTAAGTTACCATGGCTTTGCTCTTTTTTAGTTATTATACTTACATTTTCACTAATCTTCTGTTCTCCTTTTTATTTTTTTCTCTTTTATCTTTCTCTGTTTTTTTTTCTCTCTCTATCTATTTCTCTCTCCCTTTCTCCCCCTCCCCCCCTTTCTCTATTTCAAACTCTCTCTCTGTCTTTTCCCCTTCTTTATTTTTTTCTACCTTTCATTCAATTCTATTTTCTTTCTTTCGCCTTCTCCTCCTCCTCCTCCTCCTTCTAATCTCACGTTTCTCTCTTCGTTCTTCTCCTCACTTCTCTCATCTATTCCACCTCCCCACAATTACTCCTTCTTTCCCACCTTCCACCATTCCCATTTCTCCTTCCACACCATTCACTTCTCCCCTCACTTCCTTTCCTCTTTCCCCATCCTCCTCTATCCTCATCCCTCCACCTCTTCCGCCCTTCCTCATTCCCCACCTCCTTTCCCACTTTCCCCTTCTTATTTCTTTTTTTTTCCACCCCATCTCCTTTTCCCTCCCATTCTCCTCCCTTTCCCCCCCCCTCTCTCTCCCTCCTCTTCTCTTCCCCCCCCCCCCTTTCTTTTCCTCTCCTCATCCTCTCCCTTTTCTTTCCCCCTCTCACTCTCCCCTGCCCCTCAACCACCTTCTTTCCCTCCCCTAATTCCTTTCCCATTCCCCGTATCCTCATTTCCACTTCCCCTCCCCTCATCTTTCCCTTTTCTTTTGTCCTTTCCCCTTCCCCCTCACCCCATTATCTCTCCCCTCTTTCCTTTGTCCTTCCCCGTTACCCCATTTCCTCTCCCTTCTTTCCTTTCCCCTTCCATTCTCCCCTTTCCCCTTCCCTTCTCCCCTTCCCTTCTCTCCTTTCCCTTTCCCCTTTCTCTTCCCCTTCCCCCTCACCCCATTTCCCTTCCTCTTTGTTCTTACCCCCTTCCCCCTCCCCTTCTCCTCCCCCTCTTCCAGTTTCCTTTCCTCACGTCAATCCATCTCATCCCGTGGGATCGACATGTATCGTGGCTTTAGTGCTTTTAGCTGTCTGTCCTCTTGTCTATATTCATGTCTTGAGACGAAGGAGGAAGGGAAGGGGAAAAGAGGAGGGAGAGGGTGAAAGGGAGGAGGGGGGAAGGAGAGGGAAATAGGGTGGAGGGAGGGAGAGGGGAAGAGGTGTAGAGGGGGATGGAGAGGGAAGAGAAGGGGAGGGAATCGGAGATGGAGAGGGAAAGGGAAAGGGGTAGAGAGAGAGAGAGAGAGAGAGAGAGAGAGAGAGAGAGAGAGAGAGGAAAATATATAAATCACCACAAGTCGCTGTTTCCGTTTTCGTTATCGGCCCCCTTCTCCCATTCCCACCTCGTTTCCAAGGGGGCACTTGCCTAGGTGCATGTAGGGGAAGAAACTATAGATTCTACGTTTAAGACACGTCTCATAATGAGAGTTAAATTTCAGACTGTGAAGACACGTCAAAGGGGAAGCTAAGGGGCAAACAGAGGGGGAAAAGGGGGAAACTGCCCCCCGCCACCATGTGTCACCCTGTAGTTCTGCCATTGGAGGGGAAAGATGGGAAAAAATAATAGTGAGGGGAAAGAAAAAGGGAAAGAGAGACATAGGGAAGGAGGGAGAATGTATTGAAAAAAGAGGGAGTGAAGGATGAAGAAGCAAAGGAGGGAGAAATAAAAGATAAAAAAAAATGAGAGAGACAGGAGGAGAAGATATATATAAAAAAAATAGATAGGGAAAGAGTAGGAGAAGAAGAAGGAAGATAAAAAAAAGGAAGAGGGGGAAAAGAAGGAGGAAAGGAAAGAGAAGGGGAAGGAATGGACAAGATAGAAAGAGAGAGACGGAAAGCGAAATAAAAGATGAAATGAAGGTGAAAACAGGAAGGATGGGAAGAGAATGAAAAGGAAGAAAAGAGAGAAAATAAGAGAAAATTAAAAAGGAGTCACTGCACTTCCCCATCCAACCCCTCCCACCTCGCCCCTCCCCCACCTTTACCTTTATATATATTTAACCCCCCCCCTTGCCCCCCAAACATGAAATTCAAAGTAAATTCCAAAACAATCCCCCCCCCTTCCCCACGTACACACACACTATTCCTCCTCCCTCCTCCTCTCCCCCTCTCCCCCTAAACCCTATACCAACACCTCCCTCCCCTCCCCTCCTCCATACCCCCCTCCTCACTTACACCCTTTTCAAACCCCCTCTACTCCCCCCTCCCCTCCTCCATACCCCCTTCCTCCCTCACACCCTTTTCAAACCACCCCCACTCACCCCCTCCCCCCTTCCCCCTCCCCCAAACCTCCATACCTGCAGTTATTCTCAACCAAAAGAAAAAGAAAACACAGCGATTACCTCACGGGAAATCTTCGCAGCCAGGTACACAGACGTTTACACACCTCAAAAGATGCATTGTCCGGAAAATGCTGTTGTTTGGGCTAGTCTCAGGGTCTGCGCTGCCCGGGTACGATAAGATGCGTTTTTTTTTTTTTTTTTCGTTTTTTTTTTTTTTTTTTTTTTTTTTTTTAGGGGGGATGGCGGCAATGCACATGGATTTGTTGTTGTTGTTGTTGTTGTTTTTGTTTTGTTTTTTCTGTATCTTTTTATTTTCTTTTTGTTTAATATGTTTGTTTAGTTATTTATTGTTTAAAATTGTTTACTCATTCATGTATTTATCTATTTAGCTTTTTTGTTTGTCGTTTATTGACTTATTCCTATGTCCAGCTTTATTTTTCTTTATATAGTCATTCATTCGTTTATTACTTTCTCTATTTTCTTTATTTATCTATGCATTCGTTTAATTTTCTTTATTGAGTTTATCTATTTGTTTATTTATCTATCAAATTATTGTTATTTATTGTATTTGCTTTATTGGGAGGAGTCTGTGTCTCTTTATATGTTGATTTAAGAATTTCATCTGTGTCGTTTCATTCTATTTTTTATCCTTATCTTGTTTTTATATATACACTTTTTCGTTATTTTGATTATTTCTTGCTCTTTTTTTTTAGTTTAATTCATGCTAACAGAACTCATGATATATATAGATGCTATCAAGAATAATAAGGATAATCATTAAAAAAAAAAAAAAAAAAAAAAAAAAAATATTTGAATTAGTCTTACAACAGAAAAATAATTATGTAATGTAATGAGGCTGTTGAATTAGAGCTGGGCCTCCCACCGATAATATCTGATTCAGTCTCATACTACAGTAATTGTAGATTGTGGTTGGTAACTAAGTTGATATTTTTCCACCAGGTTGAAATTCTTAAGATATCATATTAGAGACAACATGAAAGATTATATGACATTTACTTATATATTAAGGATCCAGTCAGGGAGGCATTGAACCAAACATATTTATGAAATTCATCGAACCCTGAAGAATGTTCCTTCTTCTACTATCATTACTATTACTATTGTTATTATTATCTTTACTATTTTTGTTATCATCACTAGTATCATAATT
>BOPN01005023.1:13691-18691 GCA_017312705.2 Penaeus japonicus | reverse complement strand
ATGTCATGATGTTATGATGATGGAGATAATACTGATGGTGGATATGAAAAATATATATTGAAGATTATGATGATAAAGGCATATAGACAGACAGAAAGACAGATAGATAGATAGAGAAAAAAATAAATTGACAGATAGATAGATAAATAGATGCACAAGCGACCGGCAACTGAACACGAATATTTGCAAATCCTTTCAAATTACGCATGCAAAATTTTGAAGAAGAAAAACAAAATCGTTTACCTAATGGAAGAATCCCCTTTTCGAGGGTCCGAAATAGGACAAAGTTTTTGAATTAGAATGCTAACTGATTAATTATTTTAGGATAATGTCTGAAGATTTCCATTTAAAATCCACACGCTCACGCACACTCATACTTACACAAGAACACATACACACTCTCACATACATACTAAAGCAAACACACATACACTTAAGAAAACATATATACATTCACACTCACTCACACACAACATGCACACACCCACACACACGCACACACACACACACACACACACACCTAACACACACACACACACACCTCACACTCACGCACACTCACACACACACACAGACACACACACATACACACACAAAGAAACACACACGTCTTTATGCCTGTTATGGTTGCTTAACAATAAAGAGAATTCCAAAGATAAATTCAAACGGTAAAGGATCATGTTACCGGATGTTCGCCCTTCATGAAAAATATAGACGGAAAATTAAAAAAAGAAAATCCTCATCATTGATAAATAGAGGGACTAAATCTTTCGTCTTCCTGTACATAGACATTTTTCTTTTTTCTTTAGTGATGTTAAAAAAAAGGTTTTACGATATCCATGAGAGAGAAAATAGAGAGAAAGATATAGAGCGAGAGGGAGAGGGGTATATATATATATATATATATATATATATATATATATATATATATATATATATATATATATATATATATATATATATATATATAAAAAATATATATATATATATATATATATATATATATATATATATATAAATATATATATATATATATATATATATATATATATATATATATATATATATATATATATATATGTATATAGAGAGAGGGAAAGAGATGATTGATAGATTGAGAGAGAGAGAGAGAGAGAGAGAGAGAGAGAGAGACATAGAAAGAGAGAGAGAGAAAGAGAGAGAGACGGGCAGACAGACAGGCAGACAGATAGAAGATTACCAGAGTGGCTCATCAGAAGGAGAAAGAAAGAGAGAGAGAGAGAGAGAGAGAGAGAGAGAGAGAGAGAGAGAGAGAGAGAGAGAGAGAGAGAGAGAGAGAGAGAGGCAGAGAAAACGAGAGAGACGGGCAGACAGACAGGCAGACAGATAGAAGATTGCAAATTGGCTCATCAGAGAAGGAGAGAGAGAGAAAGAGAGAGAGAGGGGGGGGGGGGGGTAGAGAGAGAGAGAGAGAGAGAGAGAGAGAGAGAGAGAGAGAGAGAGAGAGAGAGAGAGAGAGAGAGAGAGAGAGAGAGAGAGAGAGAGAGAGAGAGAGAGAGAGAGAGAGAGAGAGAGAGAGAGAGAGAGAGAGAGAGAGAGAGAGAGAGAGGGGGGGGGAGAGAGAGAGAGAGAGAGAGAGAGAGAGAGAGAGAGAGAGAGAGAGAGAGAGAGAGAGAGAGAGAGAGAGAGAGAAAGAGAACGAGAACATTATACACAGACGAAAAATAGATCACAAAGAAACGAAGAAATATAAAGTGTCTTTAATACCAACTTCCTTTTTTTCACTTTCCTATCTCTCGCCAAAGAAATGGATATCCTATAATATTACAACCGTCAGCATTACATAAAAGATAGGTATAAGCCTTTAATTAGATCTTGATATATTTTATACACCATCAACCTCTGCCTCCAATCACTTAATCCACATGAATTCACTTTATCAATCATTTTACCGAGAATTTCTGATCAAACCAAAATCCCAGCAATCCATCATTTTAAAAGCTATTTTTTTTTTTTGCTTTTTTTTTCTTTTTTTTTTTTGAATTATAAAACAATCTTCTTGATCTGTTCAATGTGTTAAGATTTTAAAACGTGTCCATTTTAACTCGTTTTTTTTTTATTATTATCATTATTATTGTTGTTTTGTTAAAGTTATGGCATTTGTGAATTGTTTGTATATTGTGAGTGGACTCTTCCATGGCATTTGTATGGTGTTTGGATATTGTGAGTGGAATATTTCATGGCATCATTCTTATCATTACCATTACCATCATCATCATTATCACCATCATCATCATTATCACCATCATTATCAGTATTACCATCATTATCAATATTACCATTATCATCATTATCACCATCATTATTGATTGTCACAATCAACACCACAATCATCCTCACCATTACCATCACAATCATCATCACATTCAGCATCACCATCCTATATCTTCTTGAATTAACAAAACAACTAACAAAAAATAATAATAATAATAATAATGACACTTTTACAGGACAGTCTTTCAAAATAATGATTCATTTAAATTATGGTGCAAGTTTTCTTTGCAAACTCTTACATGAGCTGCTACTGAGATGATGATGGTGATGGTGTGATAATGATAGTGATGGTAATAATGAGGATGATGACGATGATGCTGTTGATGATAATAATGATGATAATTAAATTTGTGATGATACTGATGATGAGGATTGTGAGGCCGCCAGGCCTCCTTCTATTAGCGACAGACCAAACGTGTAAATAAATAAATGATAAAAATAATGACCAAAATAAATAGATGACATGTTTGACAATAAAATAAACGATAAATAATGTTTGACAATAATAAATAAATAGTTCAAACGTAAATAAATAATTTAGACATTATTAAATAATAATAAACAATGTCATTGATACAAACAACCAAATAAATAAATAGAACAATGTTTTAAATACATTAAACAATAATAAATAAATAAATAAACAGTAATAAATGGGCTAGGCAATAATAAATATTAAACAAACGTAAATAATGTACGAGCAATAATAAATAGTTTTCGTATCATCATCGTACAAACAATAATAAATAAATAAATAAACAATGTTAAATAGATGAGCAATAATAAATAATAAATAGAGCAATAAATGTCATTAGAGCAATAATAAATAATAAGCAAACATCATCATCGTACCGACAATAATAAATAAATAAATAAACAATGTCATCATTCCGACTCTCTCACTCACTCACTCCCTTTCTCACTCACTCCTTCCTTTCTCTCACTCACTCACTCCCTTTCTCCTCCTCCCTTCCTTTCTCTTACTCACTCACTCCCTTTCTCTTCCTCCCTTCCTTTCTCTCACTCACTCACTCCTTTCTCCCTCCTCCCTTCCTTTCTCTCCCGCTCCACTCACTCCCTTTCTCCTCCTCCCTTCCTTTCTCTCACTCACCCACTCCCTTTCTCTATCTCCCTTCCTTTCTCTCCTCCTCACTCCTTTCTCCTCCTCCCTTCCTTTCTCTCACCCACTCATTCCCTTTCTCCTCCTCCCTTCCTTTCTCTCACTCACTCACTCCCTTTCTCCTCCTCCCTTCCTTTCTCTCACTCACTCACCCCCTTTCTCCTCCTCCCTTCCTTTCTCTACCTCACCCACTCCCCCTTTCTCTATCTCCTTCCTTTCCTCACTCATTCCCTTTCTCCTCCTTCCTTCCTTTCTCTCACTCACTCACTCCCTTTCTCCTCCTCCCTTCCTTTCTCTCACTCACTCACTCCCTTTCTCCTCCTCCCTTCCTTTCTCTCACTCACTCACTCCCTTTCTCCTCCTCCCTTCCTTTCTCTCACTCACTCCCTTTCTCCTCCTCCCTTCCTTTCTCTCACTCACTCCCTCCCTTTCTCCTCCTCCCCTTCCTTTCTCTCACTCACTCACTCCCTTTCTCCTCCTCCCTTCCTTTCTCTCACTCACTCATTCCCTTTCTCCTCCTCCCTTCCTTTCTCTCACTCACTCACTCCCTTTCTCCTCCTCCCTTCCTTTCTCTCACTCACTCACTCCCTTTCTCCTCCTCCCTTCCTTTCTCTCACCCACTCATTCCCTTTCTCCCCCTCCCTTCCTTTCTCTCACTCACTCACTCCCTTTCTCCTCCTCCCTTCCTTTCTCTCACTCACTCATTCCCTTTCTCCTCCTCCCTTCCTTTCTCTCACTCACTCACTCCCTTTCTCCTTTTCCCTTCCTTTCTCTCACCCACTCACCCATCCTCCTCCTCCCTTCCTCCTCCTCCTCTCCCTCCCTTTCTCCTCCTCCCTTCCTTTCTCTCACTCACTCACTCCCTTTCTCCTCCTCCCTTCCTTTCTCTCACTCACTCACTCCCTTTCTCCTCCTCCCTTCCTTTCTCTCACTCACTCACTCCCTTTCTCCTGTTGGCCTTTATTTCCCTAATTTCTGTTTCTCCCTCCTATACTACTTATACTGTCTCCTGATTCTTCTCCATGCTTTTTCCTTTATTACCATCTCTTATTCCTCGCTGTTTTATCCAATCTGTTACGTTCCCTTGACTATACTCTCCCCTCCTCCCTCTCCTTTTTTTTTATAATGTTTACCTTCTGTTCCTTTTTGTTTTGCCCTTAATCTTGTGTATCCTTTCCCTCAAACTTTTCTGTCCTCATCTATGCTATTTTCTGATTCTTATCAATCTTGCAGTCCTATTGTTTGCTCATTTCTTTCATGTTCCAACTTCTCCCTTATCCTAGCCTAGGTTAGCCTAGCATAGTTCTTTGTTTCTTGTCTTTTCGCTTCACCCTTATTCCTACCTTCTTTACTATTCTGTTATCTTATTCTCTTCTTTATATACCTCTTACTTTCTAATACATTTTACTCTATATCCTTTGTTTGTTTGTTTTTTCTTCTACCTCCTAGCCTCCATGCCTATCTTACTTGTATGCCTATTTGTTCTGCCCTCGTTTAGCACCTTTATCTTTCTCACATCCCTTCCCCTTATCCTAAAACCTTGTATCCATTCCTATGACCCTATTCC
>BOPN01005022.1:66158-68658 GCA_017312705.2 Penaeus japonicus | reverse complement strand
GAGAAAGGGTGATTGGCAATATTGATTGAAAAAGAAAAAAAGAAAAGATACTTAAAAAGGGGAAAGGAAGGAAGTTGAGAGAGAGGGAAAGAGTTAGATAGATAGAATGGGGGAAGGAAGGAAGGAAGGAAGAATAGCCAGAGAGAGAGAGAGAGAGAGAGAGAGAGAGAGAGAGAGAGAGAGAGAGAGAGAGAGAGAGAGAAAGAGAGAGAGAGAAAGAAAGAGAGAGAAAGAGAATAAGGGAATAGCAGGTGGGGGTGAGTGCAGATGATGGGATGAAATATTGGGAGGAGGAGGGGCGGGGGGGGGGGGGTCATTCAAAGTGGGCAAAAGATTAATTGATTTTTTAAGTGTGTCCTCAGTGATCGAGAATCGTGGAATCAGGTCTATTATTATGATCATGTGTTCTTTTCTTATGGGGGGTGGGGGGGGGGGGGATCCTTAGTTATCTCATCTTAAACTTAGTTTATATTTTGGAAAGTGAAAATCTCTATAGAGTTTCCATTGGTAGCAATGTTTTATTTGTATTATTGTTTTATTGTGTAAAGAGAGTGAGAGTGAGAGAGCGAAGCTAGTAAGAGAGTCAGAAAGAGAGAGAGAGAGAGAGAGAGAGAGAGAGAGAGAGAGAGAGAGAGAGAGAGAGATAAAACATATATAGCTATATCAAACACAGACACTAAATACGATAGGTATTTTACCCTTAAAATCTCCCCCTCCCACCCACCCTCTTTCTCTCTCTCAACAACAAAAACCAACAACAACAAAACAATAAAAAAAAATAAAGAAAAGCGGAAAAAAACCCCATCCCCCACCCCATACCACCCTCTAAAAAAAAAAAAAAAAAAAATCCTCCAGAGCCCCAGGATTTAGCCCTGCGGTCTCTGTACCTACGTGACACGGTCTCGCATGGCTATCCTTCACGTGTTGGGAAACCTTCCTTGTTTGCCTTGCGCCGTGGTCCGTTGCCTGGCTGGAGAAGAGCAGGGATCCGCGAAATCAATGGTGTGTATCAGTCCGTTTCTTTTGGTGGGGGGGGGAGACTCGTATTTGGTATTTATGTTGAGGGGTTGATTGTTAGGATGTGAGTTTTTTTTGTTTTAATGAAGTGGAGGTATGATCTGTGATACTAGTGGTGGTTGCATATATAGATGCATACTAATATAAAGGCATGCTTGCATGTATATATATATATATATATATATATATATATATATATATATATATATATATATATATACATATATATACATATATTTATATATATACATACATACATATAGATAGATAGATAGATATAGACATATCTATATGTCTGTCTGTATATCACACACACATACATAGGCCAACTCTCCTCCCTTTTCATCCTCTACATGAACAAACACACACACACACACACACACACATCCAAAGACTAGCTCCAGTGCTATTATTCAGCGTCAAACCAACCACACATGTGCCAGCCTTCCTCTTATTCACCCCTCTACCCCCACCCCACCCCCCACTACCTACACCCTACCCCCTAGCCCCCTACCCCCCGCAACCTTCCCCCTAGCCCCCTTCAGCCTTACCCCCCATACCCCCCCCACCCCCGCCCCCTACAAGCCACACACGAAGACTACAGCTAATAATTGGTGTCACAGCTTGGACTACTGTGGACTCTCCCCCCTCCCCCCCCCCCCCCTCCCCCCCCCTCCCCCCCACCCCCTCCCCCCCCTCCCCTCCCCCGTCTCCGTAGCTCATGCCAACATCCCCGTCATAACGAAGGATAGATAGAGATTAAAGTCGATAGATAGAGAAGAGGAAGAAGAAGAAGAAAGAAAGAAAGAAAGAAAAAAAGAATCGAAGAGTGATTTCGTCTTTATTTTCCCGATAGACTGTTGAAAAAAAATATTTAGATTATGATGATGAAATGATAATTATTCGCTATGTATCACAAGGGCGATGTAAGGGGTGGATGACAGAAGGTGGATAATGAGACTGACAGGTTTTCGGGACATAAATGAAAGGGATTAGCACAGGGCCGATAAACTTTAAGAACATGAAGAGAGAGAGAAAAAGAAAGAGGAGATTTTGTACGGTAGCCTATTTGCTCTCGCCATCATTATCATTATAATCTGTATCATTATTACCGTTATCATTGTCGTTGTCGTTATCGTTATCATTATCATTATCGTTATAGTTATCGCTATCGCTATCGTTATCATCATCATCATCATCACCATCATCATCATCACCACCATCAACACCGCCACCATCACCATCACCACCACCACCACCATCCTCATCACTATCACCACCACCATCACCACCATCACCACCATCACCACCACCACCACCACCATCACAATCACCATAAACCTTTTTTCAATTAATTTGTCTCTTCATCATCCCAAGCAGAATCCTCATTACATCCCCTAACACCATGCTATCACAATATTACATGTTAACAATAGTATTAGCATATCACAAATCTCGTCACACATCTCAATATATTATATAG
>BOPN01005022.1:46158-56158 GCA_017312705.2 Penaeus japonicus | reverse complement strand
GAGTGTGAGAGAGAGAGAGAGAGAGAGAGAGAGAGAGAGAGAGAGAGCGAGCTGGAGCGGTAACTCGGCGGTGTTCGAGGACGTCCCAGAAACGTCCTTTCCTCGGCGAGCCTCGGAGTCCTCCTCGCGACTGCCACCAGTTGCGTCGGAGAGGCACACAAGAAGCGCCGCTGCCGAGGGAGCCCTTCGCCGGGGTAAATTGGTCCAAGTGTTCCCCACGTCAACAGAAGAGCAAGTGTGGCCAATGGCGGCTGCGGAGGCGAACCCTGAGTAAGCCCACTTGAGTGGCGGATCCTGGAGAGAGGGGTGGGGGCCAATCACCGACCGCGCACACACACACACACTCGTCTTAAGTAAGAAGAGGAGGGGGGCATGTTAACCCTTGCCTGGAGGTGCGCAGTGGCAGTGCGCAGGTCACACACACACATGGGGCCCGGGCGGCAGTAAATCAACGCCAATCATCGTCTGGCTGTTGGACGAAGCACACGTGAACAGAGGCCATCGATCAGTGCAGTGCGTGAGGCTTGTGAGTGTGGGTGCACAGCGGGGCGGGTGGTGTGGTAGCAGCCGTGCCCCCTAGTGCCGCCCGGGTCCTACAGCTGCTGCTGCCCCGTCGTCAGGAGAACTCCACCCCTGGCTCAGTGCTTATCGGAGACTTGTGGCAGTCAGTGGGGTGGTCGGGTCGGGACGCGCGCAGAGCCCGACCAGCCCTGGTGGTTCGTTCTCCCCATTCATTAATCATGGTGACGTAGCCAGCGAGGTCTGATGAGCTATTCGTATTGGTGCTCGCAGGTCACGTGGTATGCTAATTGTCGGTGCGGGAGTCAAAGCCAACGGTCGAGCTCTCACAAGTAATATTATTTGGGTCCAATTCACCAAAAATTAATGACGATGAGTTCGTTTTTGATGAACTCGGGTCCTTACGTGAATGCAAGTTTCCCCGCCGGAGGAGTACAGCCAGAACTCTTATATTCCGCCGCAGAGTGACTACTACAACGCTGCCCAGCACTACCCCTACCATGGCATGCACCAGGCTCCTGGCATGCAGTATGGGCGCGATGCCATGCAGTACAACCATGCAGGGTATTACCAGCAGACGTGTGTCATGCCACCGGCAAACATGGCCGCCCACATGAGCCCGCAGGTCGCGCCCTGCCACAGCCCCCTCAGCAGCACCAAGTGCCCCCGCGCTCGCCAGTCGCGTCCCCGGACCCGTCCGCGGGCGGCGCGGGCGGCATGGGCGCCCAGATGGCCCAGCACATGGGCGGGCCGGGCGTGGACGGCTCCCCCGAAGAGACCGTAACAGAGCTGGACGCGAACGGACAGCCTGTTATCTATCCCTGGATGAAGAAGATCCACGTCGCAGGTGCAGGTAAGACCACTCTCTTTTTATAAAGTCACTCTAGGTATACCACTAGAATAAAAAAAAAAAAAGGAAAGCAAATTCGACACTTCTCTAACTACTCGCAGAAGTCCCTATACAAAAAAAAAGTCCTCCAAATAAACAAGTAGCGACGCATCCTCCTCCGCCGCCACCGCCACCGCCGCCCCGGGGAGATTTCAATACCGTCGAAATGAGATCACACTCCGTATCAAAGCCCGGCCCACGACACGGGACCGACCGACCGACCGACCGACCCCTCGCGTGCTTGCCGCTCCTGTTTTCTCCTTTGGTAATTCTCACAGTACCTAGAGTAAGAGATACAAGTCACACCGAAATGCCAAATACCATCTTCTCCCTTTCCTTCCCTCCCCCCTTCTCCTCCTCTCCCCTTCCCCTTCCCCTCTCATCCCCTTTCCCTCCTCACTACTTGAAACGTCTCCCCTCTGACCGTGTTAGGGTGTCGCTGACCAGGAAGAATTCTCAGATTACGAGGCGGACGTGACAAGATTCTTATCGTCATCTCTCTCTGTCTTCGGAGGAGGAGGAGGAGGAGGAGGAGGTGTGGATGTTTGTCTTCGAAGCAAAGGGAATGGGAATCGTTAATGCGCTATCTATTCGTGGTGATTGATTCTGTTTTTTTTTTAATGTGATTGATCTATTTGCGAAAAGTTTGGAGGATGGTATAACCGCCATATGATCCATTGTTTTGCTTTCAAATTAAATCTGTAATTGTTTTGGATTATCAGCGCCTTATATAGAGGGGGATATTTGTTCTTTGTGAATATAAACGCAATCTAAATGTATAAGTAATAATGATAAAAATGCTGATAAAAATGATATTGACAAGAATGATAATAATGATGGTCATAACAACTACTACAATGATAATGAATGATAATAACCATAATAATAAAAATGATAAGAAGGATCATAACGATAATGATAACGATAATAATGCGAAACACAACAATAAGAATGATGTTGATACTGATAATCAAAATATAACAATACTACAAATAACAATACCAACGATAAACAATAATAATAATAATAAAAAAAAAAAATCAAACTAGCCTCCTAAGTAACTAACATTATCCAAATTAAACAACCCACAAACACATCTAGCTAGTTTCGATTGCCGAATATATCCGTGTTATATTTTCTTGCCGGTCAAGAACCAACTAATATGTTATTATCTCCCGCTGTCTTATTAAGCAAGCGACTCGAGACAAAGCTTGGACTAAGTTCTTACCTTTGTTAGTGTAATGTTTCCTAATAGATAGTTTGTTTTTCCCCGTATGTCGCGGGGGAAGATTTATTGTATAGTGACATTCAGAACGCGAGGGAGAAAGAGAGATAGATAGATGGAGAGAGAAAGTGAGATAGATAGATAGAGAGAGATAAATAGATAGATAGATAGAGATAAATAGAGAGAGAGAGAGAGAAAGAGAGAGATAAATAGAGAGATAGATAGAGATAGATAGATAGATAGATAGATAGATAGATAGATAAATAGATAGATAGATAGATATATAGATAGATAGATAGATAGAGAGAGAGAGAGAGAGAGAGAGAGAGAGATAGATAGATAGATAGATAGATAGATAAATAGATAGAGAGAGAGAGAGAGAGTTATTATGAAAGTTATGATAGATTAAATGTTGTAAGGTTAAGATTAATCACCTAATAAGAACGACTAAAAATATATTAGTACGAGTTGGAATAGTAATATTACTGATAGCAATGATAATAATAAGGATAATAATGGTGATAATGATGATGNGGAGGGGGGAGAGGGAGAGAGAGAGAGAGAGAGAGAGAGAGAGAGAGAGAGAGAGAGAGAGAGAGGTTAGACAAATCTTCGAAGTCGGCGAGAAGCGCGTAGACACAAGAGCGGCGTGACGGAGGTATGCGGGGAGCACTGAGCGATACAATCGGTTAATTTTTCTCTCACAAGCAAGTCTCGGGGGAGTTCCGCGGAGTGGCGGGGACGTGGAGTGTCGAGACGGCCAGGTGAGGTACCACTCCTCGGCCCCTCCTCCTCCTCCTCCTCCTCCTCCTCCTCCGCCGCCGCCGCTGTCTCCTATGCTCCATAAGCGCGCTCGCTCGCTCGCCCCCCACCTCTGTCACTTCGCTAATTGCGTTGGAGAGATACGGACGGCGGTCGGCGGACGGGCCCCGTGCACAGTCGGCCAGCGCTAGTTTAACAACACACACAGTCACACACGTACACGAGCTGGAGCGGTAACTCGGCGGTGTTCGAGGACGTCCCTAGAAGCGTCCTTTCCTCGGCGAGCCTCGGAGTCCTCCTCGCGACTGCCACCAGTTGCGTCGGAGAGGCACACAAGAAGCGCCGCTGCCGAGGGAGCCCTTCGCCGGGGTAAATTGGTCCAAGTGTTCCCCACGTCAACAGAAGAGCAAGTGTGGCCAATGGCGGCTGCAGGCAGACCTAGTAAGCCCACTTGAGTGGCGGATCCTGGAGAGGGGTGGGGGGCCAATCACCGACCGCGCACACACACACTCACTCGTCTTAAGTAAGAAGAGGAGGGGGGCATGTTAACCCTTGCCTGGAGGTGCGCAGTGGCAGTGCGCAGGTCACACACACACATGGGGCCCGGGCGGCAGTAAATCAACGCCAATCATCGTCTGGCTGTTGGACGAAGCACACGTGAACAGAGGCCATCGATCAGTGCAGTGCGTGAGGCTTGTGAGTGTGGGTGTAAGGGCAGGTGGTGTGGTGCCCCTCAGCCGTGCCCCCTAGTGCCCGCCCCCGGGTCCTACAGCTGCTGCTGCCCCGTCGTCAGGAGAACTCCACCCCTGGCTCAGTGCTTATCGGAGACTTGTGGCGATCGGTAGGGTGGTCGGGTCGGGACGCGCGCAGAGCCCGACCAGCCCTGGTGGTTCGTTCTCCCCATTCATTAATCATGGTGACGTAGCCAGCGAGGGTCACAGTGAGCTATTCGTATTGGTGCTCGCAGGTCACGTGGTATGCTAATTGTCGGTGCAAGGAGGAGTCAAAGCCAACGGTCGAGGCACTACTCACAAGTAATATTATTTGGGTCCAATTCACCAAAAATTAATGACGATGAGTTCGTTTTTGATGAACTCGGGTCCTTACGTGGACCCCAAGTTTCCCCCGCCGGAGGAGTACAGCCAGAACTCTTATATTCCGCCGCAGAGTGACTACTACAACGCTGCCCAGCACTACCCCTACCATGGCATGCACCAGGCTCCTGGCATGCAGTATGGGCGCGATGCCATGCAGTACAACCATGCAGGGTATTACCAGCAGACGTGTGTCATGCCCCAGCACCAGCCCATGGCCGCCCACATGAGCCCGCAGGTCGCGCCCTGCCACAGCCCCCTCCAGCAACACCAAGTGCCCCCGCGCTCGCCAGTCGCGTCCCCGGACCCGTCCGCGGGCGGCGCGGGCGGCATGGGCGCCCAGATGGCCCAGCACATGGGCGGGCCGGGCGTGGACGGCTCCCCCGAAGAGACCGTAACAGAGCTGGACGCGAACGGACAGCCTGTTATCTATCCCTGGATGAAGAAGATCCACGTCGCAGGTGCAGGTAAGACCACTCTCTTTTTATTAAGTCACTCTAGGTATACCACTAGAATAAAAAAAAAAAAAAAAGCAAATTCAACACTTCTCCGACTACTCGCAGAAGTCCCTATACACAAAAAAAGTCCTCCAAATAAACAAGTAGCGACGCATCCTCCTCCGCCGCCACCGCCACCGCCGCCCCGGGGAGATTTCAATACCGTCGAAATGAGATCACACTCCGTATCAAACCCCGGCGCAGGACACGGGACCGACCGACCGACCGACCGACCCCTCGCGTGCTTGCCGCTCCTGTTTTCTCCTTTGGAAATTCTCACAGTACCTAGAGTAAGAGATACAAGTCACACCGAAATACCAAATACCATCTTCTCCCTTTCCTTCCCTCCCCCCTTCTCCTCCTCTCCCCTTCCCCATCCCCTCTTATCCCCTTTCCCTCCTCACTACTTGAAACGTCTCCCCTCTGACCGTGTTAGGGTGTCGCTGACCAGGAAGAATTCTCAGATTACGAGGCGGACGTGACAAGATTCTTATCGTCATCTCTCTGTGTCTTCGGAGGAGGAGGAGGAGGAGGAGGAGGAGGAGGAGGAGGAGGTGTGGATGTTTGTCTTCGAAGCAAAGGGAATGGGAATCGTTATTGCGCTATCTATTCGTGGTGATTGATTTGTTTTTTTGTTTTTTTTAAGTGATTGATCTATTTGCGAAAAGTTGGAGGATGGAATAACCGCCATATGATCCATTGTTTTGCTTTCAAATTAAATCTGTAATTGTTTTGGATTATCAGCGCCTTATATAGAGGGGGATATTTGTTCTTTGTGAATATAAGCGCGATCTAAATGTATAAGTAATAATGATTAGAATGACGATAAAAATTATATTGACAAGAATGATAATAATGATGATCATAACAACTACTACAATAATAATGAATGATAATAACCATAATAATAAAGATGATAAGAAGGATAATAACGATAAAGATAACGATAATAATGCGAAACACAACAATAAGAATGATGTTGATACTGATAATCAAAATATAACAATACTACTAATAACAATACCAACGATAAACAATAATAATAAAAAAAAATCAAACTAGCCTCCTAAGTAACTAACATAATCCAAATTAAACAACCCACAAACGCATCTAGCTAGTTTCGGATTGCCGAATATATCCGTGTTATATTTTCTTGCCGGTCAAGAACCAACTAATATGTTATTATCTCCCGCTGTCTTATTAAGCAAGCGACTCGAGACAAAGCTTGGACTAAGTTCTTACCTTTGTTAGTGTAATGTTTCCTAATAGATAGTTTGTTTTTCCCCGTATGTCGCGGGGGAAGATTTATTGTAGAGTGACACTCAGAACGCGAGAGAGAAAGAGAGAAAGAGAGATAGATAGAGAGAGAGAGAAAGTGAGAGAGAAAGAGAGAGAGAGAGAGATAAATAGAGAGATAGAGAGATAGATAGATAGATAGATAGATAGATAGATAGATAGATAGATAGATAGATAGATAGATAGATAGATAGATAGAGAGAGAGAGAGAGAGAGTTAGAGTTATGAAAGTTATGATAGATTAAATGTGGTAAGGTTAAGATTAATTACCTAATAAGAACGACTAAAAATATATTAGTACGAGTTGGAATAGTAATATTACTGATAGCAATGATAATAATAAGGATAATAATGGTGATAATGATGATGATAATTATAAGAATTAAAATGATGATAATAATAATAATGATAATAATAAGGATATGTTGATGACATTAATGACATTAAGACAGCAATAGATAAGGTATTAGTTTTGATAACAATAATAGTTATAGTTATAATGAAAATGATTGTCATGTTTTGATGATAATAGCATTTGTAATAATGTTAATGGTTATAAAAATTACAATGATAACAATAATGCTTATAATAATAATGATAATATACAAATCGTAATAACCACAACAACATAATACAAATAATTATATTAATAATGGGAATAGCAATAATTATACAAGTAATAAAGATAATAATAATGGCAATTAAAATGATAATGGTAATAAAAATGACAATAAGGATGACAATAATGATAATGATAATAATAATGATAATGAAAATGGGAATAGTAATAATGATGGAAATAATAATAATATGGATAATAAGAAGAAGGATAATAAAAATGATGATAATAGCGTGTATAGTAATAATAATAATTGCACAATCCTTTCCAGTAATATCATCACACCGACAATACTATCATTACTGCTACTACTAATAATAATGATGATGATAATAATGATGATTGTAATAATGACAATAATACAAATAATACTGATAATGATTATAGTAATGATACTAATAATGATAGCAATGCAACCTGAATAATAATGATAATCTTGTCAATAAAGAAATATAACACATTGCTACTGCCGTAAATACCATTATAACTTCTGATACTATAACAACAATCACAATCCGTACTAGTTATACTGTTGTTATTCTTACTATCAAATTCGTTGTAATTGGCATAAGTATTAATGTTAATGTTGTTGTGGTTATAATCAGCGCAATGATAGTGATGATAATTATAATTTTCTTCTACTTCCTCTCCTTCTGATAGTGATGATTATTTTAATTTTCTTCTTATTCTTATTCTTATTATCGTTATAGTTATTATCCTTATATTCATCATTATTGTTATTATGATTACCCTTATTGCTCTCATTACTGTTATTATCATTATTAATATCTTTATCATCATTATTATTGTAGTTATCATAACTATCATCACTGACGTCGTTATTATCATCATCATTATTATAATTATTACGAATCATAGAATTACTATTAGTAATAAAGGCTGACGTATTACCATAGTTGTTATTATGAATAACATATATAACTATTTATATAGTAGATATCATGATGAATATCAATGATATATCTATACTAGTTTTCATTTTTAGAATTACCACTATTTTGACTATCTTTATTTTCTGATAATGGTAATGATAATGATAATACTTGTAATAATGGTAATAGGAATAAAATTACTGATACTGATATTACTTTTGTTATTGTTATTGTTATCATCATTATCATTATTATTATTATTATTATTATTATTATTATCATTATTATTATTGTTATTATTATTATTATTATTATTATTATTATTATTATTGTTATTATTATTATCATCATTATTATTATTATTACTATTATGATTACCATTATCCCTAACATTATCCTTATTATCATTATTATTATTATTATCATTATTATCATTATTATTATCATTATTATTGGTGTTATTATTATTAATATTGTTACAATTTTTATTACTATGAATGTCACTATAATCTTTGTTGTTGTTATTATTAAAATTATTATCATTATCATTAATGGTGTTATTATTGTCAAAATCACTGTTAGTAATAATGATAATGATAATTACGATAAAAACAACAACAATAATGATTATAAAAATAGTGATGATAATAAAAATAATGAGATAATAATATTAGCAATAATATCAACACTATTAGCGACTACTACTGCTGCTATTAATAATAATAATAACAATAATGGTGACAATAACAATCACCGCAACAAAGCAATAAAATTAACAATAATATATAATGAATTCATATCAGCAACAAGACCATGCTGATAATACCAGTAAAAAAATCATCCTTACATAACAGTACCAATAAAAACGAAACAATAATCGCAGCAAAAATTATAATAATAAAGATAGGAATAATACAAACACCAAATACCAAAGCTAAACGCAGGAAATACATCAAATAAAACAACCAGGGAAATAACAGGCTTCCTTCAACAGCATTTAACATAACAGATTTACATTACAACAAACATCGGTGCATAAGTAATGTTAGTTGAGTCTTCACGATTAAGAATGGAGTTTATGGCCGCTAAGTAAAGGGAGGGAGTAGAGGCTGGAGTATTTATCAGAGTAGACCCGGGTCTCCTTCGCTGGCTTTGTTAGTACCCAGCTCAGGGGGGCATGGGGAGACTCGTAAACAGAGTCATTATCTGTTCCTGCTGTCGCTCTTTCGCTCTCGGTTTCTTTCTCTCTCTCTCGGATTCTCTAGGTTTCTGTCTGTCTCGGATTCTGTCTCTCTCTTTCTTTTTCTTTCTTTCTTTTTTTCTTTCTCTCTCTTTCTTTCTTTCTTTCTTTATCTCTCTCTTTTTCTCTCTCTCTCTCTCTCTCTCTCTCTCTCTCTCTCTCTCTCTCTCTTCCTCTCTCTCTCTCTCGCTCAATCTCTTTCTCTCTTTCTCTCTCTCTATCTATCTATCTATCTATCTATCTATCTATCTATCTATCTATCTATCTATCTATCTATCTATNATATATATGTATATATATATATATATATATATATATATAAAAGTCATCTTTCCTCTTGTTCACTAGTATTCTTTTTTTCATATCACGAATTTTTGGTTACTAGTAATATGATTACTAGTCTGACACGCAGTAAATATTTTTGATATATATAAATATATGTGATCTCTATTAGATAGTAGATGTGAAATAGTTATTTATGCATATAAATTCATAGTATATTCTGTTAGTGATCTGTGCCTTACATTTTTTATTATTCACTTACAATGTGAACTTTCGAAAAAGTCTGTGAAATAGTCTTCTTTGCTTGTATAGGTGTTTAACTTTACCGAGAGTTAATATATGTTTTGCCTTGAAAATTTAAGCAAATAATTTTCCAGTATTGAATCTTTTGTGAATTCGAATGACACTAAATTCATTAAATAAAATCATTAACCTCTCTTCTAGTGATTGAAATCTGCTTGACTTTCGACCTAAAACAAATTCCATTCGATAGATGAACGTGAAAGAGGTAGCACTTCTGAGAACCAATTCACTGCTCTGTATGTATCGTGCACGCATGACCAAGTCCGTGCATTCCCCTTCACAACATTCACGCAACACTGACTATGAAAGCTTCGCGAACCGCCTTGCCGAAGGCAGTTCCAGTGGTGTTAACAGATGATACGTTTTCAATTTATTTCATCT
>BOPN01005022.1:17500-22500 GCA_017312705.2 Penaeus japonicus | reverse complement strand
GCAGCAGAACCAGAACCAGACGCCCACGACGCAGAGCCAGGGCACGCCGGAGCAGCAGCACACCCAGCAACAGCAACAACAGCAGCAACAACAACAGCAGCAGCAGCAACACTCGGCTCAACAGCAGGCAGCGCAACAGCAGGGGGCACAGCAACCGGGGCATCCACCCGGCTATCCACACATGGGCGGCGGGATGATGCCGCCCGGACTCACGCCCATCTCGGCGCCTTACCCGCACGGCGCGATGAAGCCCGACTACGGCCTCACGACGCTATAAGGCCGGCCGGCGGCTCCGCCTGCGTCGAGGCTCGCCCGTCGGCGCCTCCTCTCGGTAGCTTTACCTGCTCTAGTGTGAACCTCCTCCTCCCGGCTAAGTCACGCAGCCTCCACGCTGTCTCCGCCGCTGCTGTTGCTGCTGCCGCTGCTGCTGCGCCCGGCCTCCACCTCTCCTCCACCCGGAGCCCGGAGGCCCTCCCCTCCCCTCCCCCCTCCCCCAAGACCACTGCTCCTACCGGGGCGGCACCGGCTACCGACGGCCCCGGAGCGAAGGTGTACATATAAGAATCCGCCGCCGCCAGCCGGCCGGCCGCCCCTGGGAGCCCGATCTGCCGCGGCCGGCGACCCCGCCCACGATTGTGAAAGATATGATACTTATCTCAGGGTTGTATGTGTTTGTGGTGCCTGGATTATCACAAGCCTCGTGGACCAACCCATGGCCACCTTGCACCCTTAAATGAAACAAAAGTTACGCAAGGAAGAAACTGTAGCTCTTGTTCCTTGCCGAAGGACTTGGTTTATTTAGGGATATTTTCAAAGGTGATGATTCTGAAGGAATCGGCTTTCGGAGAGACATAGCAATAGTATGTTTTTTCTTGAGTATATCGTGCGTATAGTGTTCCAAAGAAAATACTAAAAAAATATAAAAAAAATATTTAAAAAAAGGATCAATAAAGTAAATCACATATTAAACCCGTGTGTTTATCCCAGAGTCTGAATAAGGTGACGATATAGAAACAAACAAATAAACAAACAAACAAACACTCTCACAAATAAAAAGAGAAACACTAAGAAAAAAATAATTTGTCATTTTGAAGGGGAAAAAATCCAGAAATTACGGAGAAAACGTAAACACATTATTTTTTTCATTTTTTTCTTCTGACTCTAAATTTGTAACTTTAACAATAGCCGGACACATGTGCTGGACACCTCGAATACGTGACTGTGCAGTGGCGTCCCCCCACCACCCCCTCCCCCCATTACCCCCTCCCTCTTCTGCCCATTAACCACACCTCCTCCGCCCTCACTCCCTACACCCCCCGCACACCCGGACGCCCTTAACTAACTTGCAGGTGATAATCCCACTTCAAACGAAGCCGAATTTTGACACATAATTAGTCCGCGAAGTCAGCATAGGGAGACCAAAGAGAGAGTTCTATTACAGTTAATCCCCAAGTGCCCCTCCCATCTCCCCTCCCCTTTCCCCCTCCTCCCTCTTTCTTTTAATCTACCGCTCCACCTTCTTTCCTCCCCTCCTCCCTCCTTCCTCCTTCCGTCCGCTTGGAATCTCAGTACCTTTCCTCCAAGATGCTGTCCTTATCTCTCCTTCTCTTCTTCCTCCAATCCCCTCCCTTAAAATAATTCCACTCTAATCCGTTTTCCCCCCTCCAAGGTTCCCAAACCAAATTTAAGAAAATAAAAGAGCAAAAATATATAAGAAAAAAATACAACAAAATTTCCCATCGAACTTATACGCCTCGTTACAAATCCTATTCACGCCCAGCACTTAGACGTCTCTTTGACCTGACTTCTTCCTCGTCCGACCTGACTTTTGACCTAGCCCCCTCCCCTCTTCAATGGGACTTTATGGGCTACTGGCAAAGGGACCGTGTTTATTACTCCCTTGGGACTATTTAGTATCTTCCGCTGAATATACTCGGGGAGAGAAAGAGAAATGATCATCCCATTTTAAGCTATGTTTTTCAAGACGGATTCTTTTTCTCTCTTTTTCACTTTTTTTTTTCATTTCTATTTTTAGTTTTTATTTTGTGTGGGATGTTGGATTATCCTTTTGTTTTTCTTATTTATCTTTTTTTTGTATATTGTTTTTGGGTATCTTACGGCATAGTTATATGTGTAGTTATGTAGCCGATCTTGTGATATTTATTAATTGTGTGTGTGTCGTATGGAGGGAAAATAATATTGATACCACAATTGGATGACACAGCTCAAAAGTATCATAAGATATAGCAATAAATACAATCTAAACGAATGATGATATTGAAAAAAACAAGAATATAGCCAGCGGTCATTTTGTCTTTGAAATATGAGGATATTCGTGAGAAACGTACATAGTAGGTAAAAAATCTTCGGTACGTAAGCGGAAAGAAATATAGCAGTTTTATACATGATATGAACCATTTGCTTTGGATTTCGAGTAGAGTTTTATCGGTCAAACACATTTCTTTATCCGTTACACTTTTTTTGAAATCAATTATGTAACAAGGAAACCAAAGATATCACTTGTTCCCTTAAAAATCTCCAACCCGAATTAATTGTAGCATATACTGCGTGTGCAATTTTCGAAAATGTTTTTTTCTTTTTTTCTAATTTCTCTTTTTGGGCTTAATTGTCAATTGTAATTTGCTCTTTGACAAAGTCTGGAAATAATTAGATAGAATTACTTAATGAGTATAGATAGAGGTTGTTAGTCGGTAAACAGGGTATTTAATAATAAGGTATTTTTATATTTGCTTGTAACTTTATTTTCTGTGGTTGTTGATTTGATCTTATTTATCATTTATCTTTTGCCAACATCAAGTTTATTTATTATCATCATCATTAGAAATTTGTGTTTGAAACATCCGTTATTAGAGAGAGGCACCGTAATATAACCCATACTGACAAAGCTGCATTTATTTGCCCACGTTTTTAAGTCTTTTAAAATCTTGACTGTCAAATGCTGACAGTTCTTGAATTTTACTGATTTAAAGGAATGACTGACTGACTAAAACAGACTGATATCACGCCCACTGCATTTCGCAATTTTGAAAGGACTGTGACTAAAATAGTTTAAACACATACACACATATGTATAAGATGGTAAGGACAAAATATTAAGCATTCGATTCTAAAACACACACACACACACACACACACACACACACACACACACAGCACCCCCCCCCCCACCCACCCACACACACTGGCAAACATTTTTCTTTCAATTCGCCCTCTGAAGACTCTGGGAATACCACACTTAACATGGAACAATGCGGAAAAAAACAAAAGTAGAGGTGATAGTGGTTATACACTTGAATGAGGTATAATTCGAAAGCATTGCATCAAACTATTGTAATCAAAATATCTTTCAGTCTTGCATTGGTACGTCTACGGGTTCTTTCTAATTCTGAATACATTGTCAAATGAAGAGAAAATAAGTCTCTTATAAGAAAAAAAAGAGATATGAAGTAAGATAAGATAAAAAAAAAGGGTCAGAGGAAAGATACATTTTTTTCTTATTTTGTTCACAATGCTTATTTATTTTTTGACTTCTTTTTTTTTCTCTCCGTCGTCTTCACATTTTATTGGTTCTATAAGTGCCCCAAAAGTGAAGAACAAAACAATTATTCTATGGCTAATATATCCATACGAAATTGAGAACCATTTTCCACTTTAAGATCAGATAAAAAAAAAAAAAATCATATATATATTTTATTTTTCTTCCGTCGCCTCTGATTCCAGAACACAAAAATTCTTCGACAGTGTATAATTCTTCTCTTCCTCCTCTTTGTCCTCTGCTTTCATCATCCTTTATTTCGTATTGGCTTTGTTAATTCATGGTCATAATATTTCTTATTATTCCTCTTATCATAATATTATTTACCTATTGTTGTATCAAGACTATATTTTCACTATTGTACATTTTTTTGGTTATGTTTCCCAGTGTATAGAAGAAGAAGGAAAAAAAAGATGAATACTCAGTATTTATGTTGTACACAAGTGTTTTTATTTCGTGATGAAGGTAATTATTGGCTTTTATCATAATATGTTTAAGGTTCGATCAAATTTTGAAATCGGATGAATAATTTAAAGAATGTATGTATATTGCTGCAAGTGATTCCGTTATTCTTTTTTTTATGTTCATTATTAGAAATAATTGATAGAAAATAAGAATGATTTTAGGATTCTTTCTTTTTTTTTGGATTTTAAGGACCAAATATGGGATGTGTGATGACATCAATTTTATATATAAATATATGGACATATATATATGAATACGTAGCAGAAAAAAAAGATATTCCCGACCATATTTCGAAATTGTTGCATTTTTTATTTTCCTTTTCACCTTCTTCCGACATCGAAAAACAAACAAACAAACTTTAAGAAATACCGAAAACAATAGAATAATGGAAAAATTATTAAAAAAAAAAATCGTCATTAATTAGTTATCCCATTATTTAATTCCTTAATACCAGTCTCTCCACAAAAGAAAAAACAAAAAAATAGTAACGATGTCAGAGAGTGTGAGAAAGAAAACCAAAAATGATACAAATAAAAAGGAAAAAAAAAAGGAAAAAAAAGTAGGCATTATGATAATCTATTTTTTTTTCTTCCTGAAAAGAGATACGGTTATTTCCGGGAATATTTATTGTAATTATTATGCTCAAGATGCCGTGTTTTCTTCTTATTGTGTGAAGGAGAATAAGAAGCTCTAAGTGCTTTGTGAATAAGGTGGATAATTCTTTGCCATTGTTATTGCATTTTTTTTATCATGATTTTTATTTCCATTATATGTTTATACGTATACATATATACGCACACATACACACATACAAACACACACACACACACACACACACACACACACACACACACACACACACATACAAACACACACACATACAAACACACACACACACACACACACACACACACACACACACACACACACACACATATACAAACACACACACATACAAACACACACACACACACACACA
>BOPN01005021.1:95000-97500 GCA_017312705.2 Penaeus japonicus | reverse complement strand
CTTCATCCTTCATTCTGCAGCATCCCACTCCCTTGCTCATCGCCCCCTCCCCCTCCCCCTCCCTCTCCCCCCCTGTTATCCCTTGGGGTCACAGCCTCACTCGCCAGCCCGACAGAACGCGCTATATATCTGCTTTTTCACAATGTCTAACTTCCCCAGAGGCCAGTTACTGACACCTCATGTTCGGTCTGCACTCCCGCTTGCCTCATTCTGCAGTCTGCACACTCTGCTTTTTTGTTTTTCCTTGCTTTAGCCCTGTCGTTTCTTGGCAAATAGTGATAGGGCTGTATTAAGAAATAGGACTCGTTTTGGGTAAATTTGCGTATCGTGGCAAAAAAGAAAGAAAGAAAGAAAGAAAGAAAAAAAAAAATAGAAAAGAGAGTATTACGCTTAAGGGATAAGGAAGTTATATTTCCCCTTTACCTTAATATATTTCCTATCTACATCTACAGCATGTGACTCGTCCTCATAATCCTCATATAATTCCCCTTTCATTCACATTTTCAGTACACTTCAGTAACTTCATAGGCACAAAGCACATCTTAAGTTGGGAAGGTCAGTGTACACGTTATCCTTCTCATATCTATTGGGATTTTGACCCTTCCGTATATTGCACATAGAGATCATGCTTTTACCAATCTTTCCTTAAGTTCACTCTATGGTATTTCTTTCGTGAACAGTATTGACATGTTACGATTCATGTTTTTTTTTATGATTATACGAAAATTGGAAATAAAGATAGTATTGATAATCTTGACGAAAAGAAATATATAATTGTGACTATAACCTATGCCAAAAACTGTGATCTCAATAGTGATGTGCAACACTTGATAGACTATCCTTATAGAATCATTAAAACAGATCTTAAAAAGTATCATATTGCAAAAGAAAACAATTATAATTTACTTTGATAGAGAACAATGACCACACACACACACACACACACACACACACATACACACATAAAAAACAACTATTTTAAAAAAGTGCAATGGTACTTTTGACGATAATTCAAGAAAGTGTCACCCGAATGTCCGAAATAACAGAAAATTGATATTTAAAGCATCATACGAGGACACTAAAAATAAAGCCATGCTGAATGATGAAAACCCAATATTCCAGTTCCAATGATATAAATAGTGATGAAGTGAATGATGAAACTGAAATGAATGATGAACTTGAAAAGAACATTGGAAAATTTATTATGTGAGGTTTAGTGGTGCTAATAACGATAATAATAATGAAGATAATAATAACGATTATAGTAATGATAAAGATCATATCAATAATGATAATATTTTATGTAAGGGTAACAGTCTTGTATAATTTTTATCATTATCATCATCATCATCATCACTACCATCATCACCATCTTCCTTACTCTCGGTATTATCATTTTTATAATCATCATCACAAGCCTCCTTTTCATAATCATAATTAGTATCATCACTGTTATTAATATTCTCATTATCAGTATCATTATTATTATTATTGTTATTATGATAATGATCAAAAATATTTTCATTATTGCTTTTGTTATTATCATTAACATTATTATAGCTCTTATTATCATCATTGTTATTATCATTATTGTTATCATGATTATTCACATTATCATCATTAACATTATCATCGCTATTGTCATGGTCATCAATTTCAATAATGATAATGATAGTGATAATAGTAATGATAATAATGATGATAATGATGATAATAATCGTGATGACAATAATAATAACAATATTTTTATTATCTTAATTATTATCATTATTATAATCACCATAACTATATCATTATTATCGTCATCATCATCATAATCATCATCCTCATTGTTCTTTTAATCATTATTGCCAATAACAATCAAACCACAACAATCAAGTTATTAACAACATAATCATGACAACAACGACAATTACTAAACTAAATGATAACGTTGATGATAAATTTAATAACTATACAACTAAAGAAATACAGGAACGATAAAAAAGGCAAATAAAAAAAGTAACAACAATAGCATGATTATTACAATTATTTTATTTAAGATGATAATACTATGAGGAACGACCATGCTTACGAAAATAATGTTAAATGGGACAACACTGACAAATACAATGATATTGATATCATCATAACAATGATAGTTAGTGTTAATGATGATATAATGTATTATAATCATGATGATTATAATGATAGTGTTGATATTGATAATGACAGTGATGATCATAATAATGTTTAAAAAGATGATGATAATCATGAAAACAATAATATTGATAATAGCAGCTTTAAGAAAATACTATGATAATAATTAGTAATTGTAATAACAATGACAACGATAATGGTTGTAATGATAATGATAATATCAACAATAGTGGTAAGCATTATAATGATGGTCATAATGATGTTGATAATAAAGATTAAAAGGATAATGTTGGTAGTAATCACAATTATGATGATGAAGATAAAGATAATAATGATAGTAATGATATTAACAGTAATAATG
>BOPN01005021.1:75000-77500 GCA_017312705.2 Penaeus japonicus | reverse complement strand
TGAAAATCATCACGGGGAAAGGTAGCACGTTTAGTATATTATTAACGGACAAACAAACAGGCTTTGGTAATGACAAGCACACGTACCTACCTATTTAATGCCTATCTACATACTTATATGCATACATATATCCATTCCTTCATCCATCCATCTATCCTTCCCTCCCTCCATTCATCCACCCAAACGTACATGCATGCACACATAAACGTACATATATAGATATATGCATATCCCCATGTATACCTATATAAATATAAATACAAGCACACACATATACACAAGCACACACACACACACACATAAACACGCACATACACAATTCTTATATATACACACTCTACTTCAACTGATTATTTTGATTTCGTAATTATTGGAGCTTTCGACGAATCAACGTCCGAGCTTGAGCAACAATTGCAGCTTTAATAAGGAGAAATGAGCCCAAACAAAACGTACACACACAAGCAATTTTCAGCACACACACGCACATCATCTTCACGCAATCAACAGGGAAGCACACCGCCCTTTCCAGAGGCAGCACCGACCAAGGAGCTGCTACCAAGGGGACCATTAGTGGCTGTCATATTCGATTATCTTTTGAGGGAGAATATTGTTCGATCAAGCTAATGATTATGATGCAGTTTAGTGGGTTACCGGGATATGCAAGCTTGGTCGAAGGAGAAAAGGAGAGAGAGAGAGAGAGAGGGGGCGGGGGAAGGAGAGGGAGAGGGGGAGAGAGAGAGAGGGAGAGAGAGAGAGAGAGAGAGAGAGAGAGAGAGAGAGAGAGAGAGAGAGAGAGAGAGAGAGAGAGAGAGAGAGAGAGAGAGAGAGAGAGAGAGAGAGAGAGAGAGAGAGAGAGAGAGAGAGAGAGAGAGAGAGAGAGAGAGAGAGAGAGGGAGAGGGGGGGGGGGGGGAGAGAGAGAGAGAGAGAGAGAGAGAGAGAGAGAGAGAGAGAGAGAGAGAGAGAGAGAGAGAGAGAGAGAGAGAGAGAGAGAAGGCAGAATAGAAAGGGAGAAGGAGAGAGGAAGATATCTAAGTCGCGGCGTTCCACCATGCGAAAAAATACAAGGCTGCTGCTGATATATTGTGTTTGGATGACGGGAGAGCACTTAAGAATATGGCTTTTCTTCACACACACACACGCACACACACACACAGACACATAAACACACACACACACACACAATCAAAAGCCATCGAAGTAGACGTTGGGGACCTGTGTGCTTCACGGATTACGGGACTCTCAACTGATGTCTAAGAAATTTGAGCGCCAGAGGCCGATAAGCCAAGCCAGAGAGTACTTCAAAGCAGGTGCTCAAGCAAAATCACTTCCCCAAGACTTTGCTCTCATCCGACCACCGTTCTGTAGATACATGGTTAGCTACAGAGCCATGTACAATTTTTTTTCCCCATGACAGTCGTGGCTTTTGATGGTGTGCAGGCATATATAAACGAGACGACGACAGACACCCACGCATAAATATATACAGACAACAAACCTCCATAAAAAAAAAAAAAAAAAAAATTAATAATAATAATAATAATAATAAAATATTAATAAATAAATCGAGCTAATAAAAAATAAAACAAAAATCGAGCTAATTAAAAAAAAAAAAAAAAAAAAAAAAAAAAAAAAAATCCCGCTGCAAGACTGACTAGCGCCTCGCACTGCCTGACGCTGCACGCCATATCTCACCAACAACCTTGGCCGATCAGATGCAAAGACCCCGGGGATTCCCACAATGCCCTTTTGATCCTCGCCAAAGGAGGCTGGAATTCACGGGAGAGCTTCGCCATTCGAGAAGATCGTCGTGTTTTCCTTCAACGGGCAGAGAGCGGGAGCAGCACCGCGTATCGTAGCGAGGCGCGTGCGACACCAGGCGAGGCGGGACCGCAGCCCAACGCGACAGCTCGACGCGTCCACGGTAATGATCGGCCGTATCGATATGCCATTACGGGGAGACCGGGTCCGGGCGCAATCGACGTCCGAAACTCGAAAGTAATTGATCGCCTGCCGGTCGCCGTCAGCGAGCGATACGACGTCGTGTTTTCGCTTGCACAACTCGATGCTTGTTTGTTACCTTTTTTCCTTTCGCAAGCCGGGGTTTCTATGTTTTTTTCTTGTTACGTTTCGGCTGCCGTTTTAATTTATTATCTTTATTTTTTTTTCCACTTTCTGTTTCAATGGTAGTATTTCTAGAAGGATCTTTCTATGACAAAATACTTGTAAAAATACTATTCAGACTTTGCAGTAATGTAAACTGCTTATTAATTACCACTACACAGTAGTTGTTGGAAAGACTGGGCGTTTGATAAAGATTAAAGGAGATATAAATGCTAATGAAATAGAAAAAAACAAGGTAATGCAAATAGTATTCACATATATTACAAGCCTGGCTCAGCCCAAGCTGCTTGGTTTCAAAAACCCATTGTGTTCGCTCGTATTACCTGCGTTAAAGTACATTACCTCCGCCTGAACTATATATAGACCAAGTCTGCTAAT
>BOPN01005021.1:55000-57500 GCA_017312705.2 Penaeus japonicus | reverse complement strand
AAGAAAATGATAGCCCAGCGTAAAAGAGTTTATATGCCTCATGAATATTTCAGTCTCGAATTATTAATCTCATTGCAATGGGTTATTAAATGTACTTGTAAAAATAATAGATTACATGATATATTTTTAATCATATCACACCTATTAATCACATTCACTTATTCACACAGATAAATAGGGCATGAATGCAGTGCGAAGCCACCCGGGACGCGGAGGGATGGCAGGGCTAGCGCCGCGCACTAAGAGCTGTTCTCTCGCTTTCAGAGCTGCTGGCCTCGGCGATGGGCGTTCTGGCGCGTAGAGGCTCCCGAGCTCGACGACTTGAGGCGCGTGAGAAGCTGCCGCGGCGAGGGCGCTGATGGCCACCCCCACGACGCCGCCTATGTCACCGTGGACCAACGCAAGCACCGAGGAGCTGTTCGTGGCCACGTCCTCTGCGCCGGACGAGAGTGAGAATGTGTCGGTGGTGTGGGCGGGGAACCCGGCGGGCGGGGAGGAGGTGAGCCTAGTGTGGGAGGACCTGGCTGTGTTGATAATCAAATCTTTCCTGATGGGCGGAATCATCATCGTGTCCGTCATGGGCAACGTGCTGGTGATAGTCAGCATCGGCCTGCACCGCAAGCTGCAGATCCTCACGAACTATTTCCTCGTGTCGCTGGCCATCGCGGATATGCTGGTGGCGTCCTGTGCCATGACCTTCAACGCCTCCGTCGAAATATCGGGGCGTTGGCTGTTCGGATACTTTATCTGTGACCTCTGGAATTCATTCGATGTGTATTTTTCGACAGTGTCTATCCTACACTTGTGCTGTATCAGTGTCGATCGCTATTACGCGATAGTGAAGCCCCTGGAGTATCCTCTTTACATGACCAAACGGACAGTCTCGTTCATGCTGGCCAACGTGTGGCTGGCGCCGACGCTCATCTCCTTCATCCCCATTTTCCTGGGCTGGTACGCGACGGCCGACCACCTGGAGTTCCGCGCCGAGCAGCCGGAGTCCTGCACCTTCGAGGTGAACCAGGTGTACGCCGTCCTGTCGTCAGCCTTCTCCTTCTGGATCCCCTGCACGGTCATGCTGGTGCTATATTACAGGATCCTTCAGGAGGCGAGGAAGCAGGAAGCGGCGATCCTAAGCAGAACCAACAGCACCTGTACCATCAACAACGTTCAACGAAGTTTCTCCACTTCGACTGCCCAGCAGCTGTTCGCGGCGTTCGGGCCCAAGCTGAGACGGAAGGCCAAGCGGAGCCCCCAGCAGGAGTTCCAGCTCGGCCCTCTGCCTCGCATTTCGCGCTCCGACCTGGGCCACGAGACCGGCGCCCTGCCCATGTACAGATCGGGGAGCATCTGCCAGCAGTCCGCGTGTACAAATAACAGAAGGTGTAGTCGGAGCACCGTGAGTGACTCGGGGCAGCCGAACCTTTCGATTCCGCACGAGAACATCAGCTCTTTCGAGGTGAGTCCGAGAACCGTGAGTCCAGACTTGTCGATGAACGAGGAGGGCGAAGAAAGACTCGACGTCACGCCGCGGCCGGAAGTGTCTCGCAGCAGCTCCATCAGCGTGAACGGGCACACGGGAAGCGGCCTGCCTGTGAGAGTGATCAGCCCGGTGCCCTTCGGCGGGAGACACGAGTTCCCGCACCCTGCTTCCAGCTGCGGCTTCGGACACGGCAACAGCGGCAGCCACCCCGTGATGCGGCGCGAGCACAAGGCAGCGCGGACCCTCGGCATCATCATGGGCGCCTTCATCCTGTGCTGGCTCCCGTTCTTCACCTGGTACGTCGCCATCACCATCTGCGGCGACGGCTGCCCGTGCCCGCAGGCGGTGGTCACGACGCTCTTCTGGATCGGCTACTTCAACTCGACTCTGAATCCATTCATTTACGCTTACTTCAGAACCGACTTCCGGGAGGCGTTCAAGAAGACGCTGCGGCAGTTCAAGTGCTGTTTGCGGGACGAAGACCTTCCCGGGTCGTTCGTCTGACACCGCGGCTCCGCCTCGCTCGTGCCGCCCGCACGCCGGGACTCTGCGAGCTGGGCGCGGGCTTGAGGGGCGGAAGTACACTCTTACTATTGTGGGCTTTCACTGAAAGATTGATTTCAAACTCTGATAAGTCTGCACTGATGAAAATTATATTATTTTTCCCTTCCGTGACACATTTCAACTCTCAATTCTAAAACTTTCGTAACTGAAACATCAGTTTTTTAAGAGTTAAGAACCAGAAATATGATAACATATATTTCCACAATGCCATGGAAAACAGTTAAAGTGACGCAACATCTATGACCCTTCTTCCACTCAGAAACTATACGCTTCTCATCTCCTGTAACCTTGGGAGAGCTGTCGAGCGCAGATCAAAAAGCCTCTACGTAATTCACCGCATTTCAGTAAATGATAGCCATGTGTACTTCTGAAAAAAAAAATAGTGCTGAGTGATGTAGAGCGTGAAACTTTACTTTTCAGTTGTTCTTCTAAATTTATATCTGCATCTCAACACCC
>BOPN01005021.1:32500-35000 GCA_017312705.2 Penaeus japonicus | reverse complement strand
CCCCCGCCGCCCCCTCCCTTCCCCTACCCCACTCCCCACCCCTTCCTTTTTGAATCAACTACTGCCTTTCAACAACATTGTTTCCATGGCATGGCTCGTGGGTGATTCACCGAGGGGCAGATTGGGAGATTCTTTATCCCCCCTCCCCACTTTTTTTTTTTTTTTTTTTTTTTTTTAATAATCTTGTCACAAAGTCCTTTATGAGAGTCTTAGGCGGTGTTCATATTGATGAACTTTGATGTGCATAGTTTGGGTTTCTTGGCCAGTGGCGGTCTTGCAAGGCTGGCTGTAGTCAGGTGGAGAAGAGTGGAGGAGGAAGACAAAGTAAAATTTGGATTTGAGAAAGGAATCTGCTTTGTTCTCCGCGCCTGTTTGTTGTTTGCTGTTATATGTTATATCTAGTTATAAAGCGCTCGTTATATTATCTAGTTATAAAGCGCTCGTTATATTATCTAGTTATAAAGCCCTCGTTATATCATCTAGTTATAAAGCACTCGTTATATTATCTAGTTATTAAGCGCTCGTTATATTATCTAGTTATAAAGCGCTCGTTATGTTATCTAGTTATAAAGCGCTCGTTATATTATCTAGTTATAAAGCGCTCGTTATATTATCTAGTTATAAAGTGCTCATTATATTATCTAGTTATAAAACGCTCGTTATATCATCTAGTTATAAAGCGCTCTGAAATATGGTGATGCCACTTTCTTTAAGGAAGCTCAATGATACTAAGAAGCGGCGAGTTTGGAAAGAAGTTGAAGTTGAAGTCTTGCAATCTTGAAGGGAAGTTGGAGAGCTTGGAAGCAACTTCTTCCTGAAAAGCGTACTTTATCAGTGCACACAAATACTTTAACCCTTTGCTTCTGGATATCAATATTTAATCGTTGATATTAATTTGCTGTCTTGAAGGTCTTGAAGGCTTATGCCATAACCCTTTCTTTGCCACAGATATTCAGAACAGAGTTTATTGTGGCAAATGTTTGAAAAATAAATGGAAGTAAGTTTAAAAAGGCAAGACACTATTCGGTATAATTTATCAATAATATTAATAAAAAATGAAGTAATTCTAATTAAGATATTTATTGAAACTTTTAAAACACACCATGCCAAGTATCACAGTACCGTCATAAAGATGATACTGCTAATTCATTTGTGATATTCATAAAATACAGTGCAATATATGATGAGAAACAGCGTTACATATATCACTGAATAACCATTAACTATGTTGCATATATTCAGCCCTTAGTTGAAATAAGATGAATATTTAGAACAGACTCTTATTCAATTTTATATATATATATATATTGACTGGATATTCCTTGGAAGTCGCCGAGATATGGACGTAGCTGCGTACAATTTTGACTCACCCAGCAGCAAGCCTTAAGAAACGTATTAATTATATGTATACCTATTATAACATTCAACAAAGGCTTAACAGTAACGGATCAGTCGTTCCTTAAGTGAAAATAAGAGTTCGTCATCTGTTCTACAGACGATAAAAGTGAGGTGACAGGAAGGGAAGAGAGAGGAGGGGGAGAACGGTACGATTAGGAGGTGAAAAGTACCATTTCCCTTCTTTCATGTGGAGTTGCTTATCCCCCACTGAGGAAAGAAAAAGCACCTTGGAGCACGCCACCTAAAGGAAGTACGGATGAAATTTGTCTTCTCTCTCTCTCTCTTTCTCTCTCCTTCCCTCCCTCTCACTCTCTCTCTCTCTCTCTACTTCCTTCCCTCCCTCCCTCCCTCATTCTCTCTCTCTCTCTCTCTCTCTCTCTCTCTCTCTCTCTCTATATATATATATATATATATATATATATATATATATATATATATATACCTGTATCCCCCACTGAGGAAAGAAAAAGGGATGAGTCATTGTTTACTCCAGTGTGCCGTCTCACACTCACACCGTCGAATCTCTGAGTTTCATTTCCGTTGAGGCCGAGTCTCTGATAAGATTTGCCGTTTGAGATCGATGTGGTAAATAAAAGCTTTGTCGCGATGGAGATGAGTCCTGAGGCTTTTCTTCTTTATCGACTGTCATATGTAAGCCCTCGAATGTTGGCAATTCTTGGTTGCTGATCGGCTATAATATCTGCCAGAGATCATTTATGCAAATTCTAGCGAATTCTTCCTAATTACTGTCAGATGTAATGTGTTAAAACATGAGCATATGCTTTGAATGTGAGTCAGTGATTTGAAATACTTTACCATCAAATTAATACGATTTTTCTTAAATCATTAAATATCTCTCGGTGACAGAACGATTCTTACGACAACTTGAAGGAAACAGCCTTTTTGGAAGGATGCCACGCGAAATAAAAAGGCCCCCAAAAGACTATAATCAGAGATTCTCAACAAAGGAGGTGCAGAAGAGGTTATAAAAGAGAAGGAGCTGGAAGTTTGCTGACCGACTATAAAAGTGACCAGATTACAAGCGATCAAAGAGGAGGAGGCAGGAGGGATGTTCCAAAATTAAAAGGTGCGAGAGAGAAAA
>BOPN01005021.1:20000-22500 GCA_017312705.2 Penaeus japonicus | reverse complement strand
GAGAGAGAGAGAGAGAGAGAGAGAGAGAGAGAGAGAGACACAGAGAGAGAGAAGGAGAGAAAGGGAGAGAGAAAGAGAGAGGGAGAGGGAGAGAGAGGGGAAGAGAGAAAGATAGATAGAGAGAGAGAAAAGAGAGAGAGAGAGAGAGACAGACAGAAAGAGAGAGAGAGAGATAGAGAGAGAGAGAGAGCGCGAGAGAGAGTATGTGTGAGAGAGAGAGAAAGAAAGAGAAAGAGAAAGAGAGAGAGAAAGAGAGAGAGAGAGAAAGAGAAAGAATGATGAAGTAATGAGTGAGTTGTTATTGATGTTATTTCTGTTGTTGTTATTATTATCAATTCCATATCACTACTTCATAGATTTACCCTTAAATTTACTAACCAAAGCCTGATTCTCTTATTTTACCTTATTTTGTAAAGATTTACCATAATGTAACACACTTTACATTTTTTTATCTCTGAGATAAGTTAAGAAACTTTAGATTAGATCTTTATTTACCACCCTGGCTAACTGCACAGGCATGGACAAGCTTTGAAGTTAAGAAATGATAATGAAAGATGGTGGATATATCCGTAGAGTAACACGATTATAATGTAGCTATCAAAAAAGTTACCATGTATTTATTTTTCCTTACTTACTTATCTCTCTATCATCTCACTAATGTGACCAACGCAATCATAACCTTATCCACGCCTTTTTCCCTTTAACTATTCAAAAATACTGGCACTTTCAGACTATGAGAACGAAGTCCTCCTTCCTATGAATATGACCATAATAAAACATTCCGTGGGCGAGTGGTATGAAGATGATAACACCTGGCTTTCTCGCACACTGACTGACCTTAGCCAAACGCACTTTTCACACCTTTCTTGTAGAATGACCTGACTTAACCTCACCCAAAGAAAGCAAAACCGTCGGGAATTCACAGAGTGGGTGGAGTCAGCGACAACATGGCCCAGCCTTAGGTATCTAAATAACACCTCGGGTCAGGCCTCTTTCTGGAGCGGGCGGCATCAAGCACCTGGCCAAGTACGCCAGAGACGAGTGAACAGCATTCTTGGTAATGGGCGTAAGATCCATGGAGTGGGGGCTGAGATAAAGATGGAGATAGGAAGACAAAGGGATAGATAGATAGAGGAAGAGAGAGAGAAAGAGCGAGAGGGAGAGAGAACGAGAGAGAGCGAGAGGGAGAGAGAAAGAGCGAGAGGGAGAGAAAGAGAGAGAGAGAGCGAACGAGAGAGAGAGAGAGAGAGAGGGGGAGAGAGAGAGAGAGAGATCAAACAACAAGCACAAAAAAAAAAGAAAGAAAAAAAGATGAAAGCAAGGCAGCAGGGAAGAGAGGAACCTGCCATATAGGTTAACAGGAGAGAAATGGAGCGAAAAATCAAAACTCCATTTTCTTAATATCCGCTACGTACAAAAGCGAGGGCGCTGGACGTGGAATATGCCGTGTAACTGTGTGCCATGGGTTGGTTAGTGCATGTATTACAATTGCAAGAATAAAAGCTGGCTTGGTAAGTTCAGACTTTCGGTGCCTTTTTTTTTTAAAGATCTTTATTTTGGAATTCATGAAAAAAATATGAAAGAAATATCATAGTCATAACCTCTTTTCTTGAAAGTAAAGAAAATTGGATATATTAAGTTAGAAAAAGTGGAAACTACGACTGAATGACACAGGCAAAGTAAAGAAAAACTAAAGGAAAAGAAGAAATATAAAATACAGAGTATAATTGAAAACGTATTTGGACAGAAGAGAAAGGGGAACGGAAAGGAAGAGACCAGAAATGATGAAGAGTAAAAAATCCATGCAAATAAATAGGAAGAAGGGCATATGGAGAGAAGGATGTGAAATAGAAGACAAAGAAAGGGGGGAAGGGAAAGCAAAATGTGTAAGGGAAGACGAAAGGACGAAAGAAAACTAAGAATAAGGTAGAAGTAGAAAATTTCAGCTTGATATTTATAGGAATCGTACGACTTTTTGTTATTCAGATTCATAACTTTTTTTTTTTTGGGGGGGGGTGGCGGGGGGGAGGAGATTAAACGGTGCATCTGGCTAAAAAATAAATAAATAAATAAATAAATGAAATACAGGAACGACCGAGACATGATAAACGTGCAACTTGATTTGTATCACCAGTGAGTACGTAGGTTGCACTGACACTATCGCTTAAGTTCATGCAATCATGTTCTATATTCACGGGTAGACTTGACACCTATTTACTTGTGGAGAATGGAATATTTGCGCTTTGTTTGATATCTTTAGGTACGTGTGTGTGTGTGTGTGTGTGTGTGTGTGTGTGTAAACACAAGGGGTGGTTTTCCCTGCGGAGCTGATCTTTCTCACTCCTAGACTGACAGCAACAAAGGGCGACGGCGATGCTCAGCAGAAGAAAGCCGATGCGCAGGACGTCTCTTGTGTCCTGGCCGATCTCCCAACGCTCTCCCTCCTCCAGGATGCCTCTTGGCCTAAGGGAGGGCCTCGTCACCACAGCACTCTGACACT
>BOPN01005020.1:103658-107882 GCA_017312705.2 Penaeus japonicus | reverse complement strand
ATATATATATGCGTGTGTGTGTGTGTGTGTGTGTGTGTGAGTGTGTGTGTACATATATTTATGCGCATACATATATGTAATTATGATAAATATATATATATATATATATATATATATATATATGTATATATATATATATGTGTGTGTGTGTGTGTGTGTGTGTATAGATATAGACAGAAATAGATAGACAGATAGATACGACAGGAGGTTCCTTGATATTTTTATCCCTCTTTACCACACTCTGCACAGATATAACTCACAATGGTAGAATATCAAATGCGAGTTCATGGTGACCCAGGCACATGATGGTGTATTTATCTCTCTCAGGTAGGACTGGCACTCTGGTGCAAGGAGTGTGACGATAGTAATTATAATGACGTTGAAAAAAAATATTGGTCAGAACTGGGTAACTTGCACCATTGTTCACTGAAGAAAATTTGTCATGAGAGATTAAGCGATTTGATAACTTGGTGAGCTTTCGGTTTGATGTGATGAGAAGGAGTCTACGATAAAAAAGAAAGAAAGATACGATAGAGATGGTTGACATCACGATACGTGGTACATATTTCATGAGTATGTTCTATGCCCAGCACTGATAATTGGCTACTGAGAAAGAATACATAGGCGGTGTTTCTGTGGAAGTATGTTTATTTATTTAGTTTCAAGAATATTGGATTTACATCTAGACCTGGATATTTTATCAACAGTGCTCTCACTAACAACACCGTAAATCTGAATATTTTTATACACACTAATGTTACTAAAAATCATTCAGATAACCTAATTGCAACAATGATCATGTGTCTCATAACGAAAGAAGGTAACACATTATCAGGCATGACATACCCGACTAATAACAAGTATGATGAAAGGCCAGAACTCCCATACTGTATATTCCATGCATATATGCCCTAACTTCAGGTCATATGCCGACCTTTGACAAAAGTACTTGTCGACTTGTATTTCTCAGAACAATATTCTTTTTTTTTTTTTTTTTTTTTTTTTTTTTGCTTGTGGTGGTAAAATTACCAGACTTCACTTTCCTGCTCAAGGTTGAAGAGATAGCTGACGTCACTGGAGTTATCATATTGATAGAATCTTCATGAACAGAATTACTCTGATAAATTGAAGAGAACGTCATCGTCGAGGCTGATACGACAGTCACAGTCGCATTGGTATTTATCTCTGTAATGGAAAGTTGGCGTTCGAACATTGTTTTATTGGTTGCATTTGTTTTGTGTTTGAAATAATCTTTGAGTCTGGCATTTTCTTGAGAGCTCCGAATGGAATTACACAAGAAAGAACAGGGGTTTCTAAAATAGGGAGATAGAAATACATTGGATGTTTTTTTTTTTTCGGTTCGTTTATTTTCTAATTCCGGGACGAGATGGGCGGTGACTCAGTCATCGAAACATTAATCATACCTTATGAACACCCAGAGAAAGTAATCTCGGGGAAAGGTCACCTACAACTCTACTAATTGTTTGATATGACATAATGAACAGTTCCAAAAATAATTCAGACTATAAGAAACTCCTCCATTATCATATATGTACCATATAGAATAGAGATTATACGCAGAACAAGCTTTTCCTTCATGTTAATTGAACGACTCTTTTGAGGTTTCGAACATCCGACTGTTCACGCATCTTACCGTTCACACATGGATCTGAAAAGCCTCATTATCATTACTTTTTATCTTACAACTATCGTACCTCCATCGCAATTAGTTATTTCATCTACATTCAGCACTGTATATGCAAGTTATACCTCATGGAAGGATAACGAAATTTTGTCCCGTTGCAAATGAAACCAAGCACACGTTCGAAGCTTCGAAGGTGAGGCAGCGGGAGCTAATGATGTGTCATCAGCAGGGCGTGGGACGGGGAGGTGTAGCCTTGATGCGCAGATATGGTAATCAGACGAAAGATCTAATCTCGTCTTGTCCAGGTCATCAGAGCTAATTAGTGATCTTTACATACAGGTCTCGTAGCGGGATTGTTCGCTCTTTTTTTCTTCTTCTTCTTCTTTTTCTTAATGTGTGGGTGAGAGTACATGTGTGTTCTTGCAATGTATATGTGTAGTTTATTTTCGGATGGTTGCATTGTATTTGCCTTATTCTCCGAAATCCACGATCTAAGCAGATGGTTTATTTTTGGAGGTGGGTGACAATCGTTTTATTTAAAAATTCGGATTGCTGAATGCCCAAATATACACACATACAGACACACGCAAGCACACTCTCATGCACAAGCAGGAACACGTGTATATGTATATATATATATATATATATATATATATATATATATATATATATATATATATATATATATATATATGCCACCTGCACCTACGTTTGTCTCTTTTTACACACACATACACACACACAGCTTCACCGAGCTGCTGCGCCCCGCATGTCCAGTTGTCCACCCACCGGCAGCGATCTCAGTCCCCCCGCCTCTCACCGCCCCCGAAACACGATAACGACCGCGTCAATAATTGGATAATATGCTAAGTGTCCTCGTTTAATTCTGATTAGTTTAAAGTTTCGTCACTCGATCCCTCGTCGACTTGTGGTTTGACCGACCTCTTTTCTCTCACAACTTTCTTCTGATTTCTTCTTTGTCTTCTCTCTCTCTCTCTCTCTCTCTCTCTCTCTCATTCTCTCTCTCGTGTGTGCGTATGTGTGTATATATGTGTGTTTGTGTGTGAGTGAGTGAGTGTGTGTGTGTGTGTGTTTGTATGTGTTCTACACACACACACATATACATGTGTGTATGTATATGTATATATATATATATATATATATGTGTGTGTGTGTGTGTGTATGCATACACACACATATATATTCGCCCTAATATATCTGCAAAAAATAAGCTTATTTTTGTTTTGACATAATCTCCCCAAATGCCACGATTAATCACTCCCTGATTATCATCTTTACGACCCACATCCCGTAATAACTACATCTATGGGCTATGTATAGATGTATTACTTTTCCTGAACAAGTTTGATTATGAATTACTCTTATATTGTAACACTGGATAACTCACACACATACATACACACGAACGTACATATACATACATATGCACATACAAAAGATATATATAATGATGATATAATCAGCAGCCCCATTATCACTGTCATTATCATTATTTCTATCACGATTCTTCTTATCATTTAATTACTATTTGAAATCATCATTATCATCATTTTATCATTAAAAATATTTGATTATTATCATAACACTATCGTCTTCACCATTGCCGTTATCACTATTATTATTAATATTAACAGTAATTTCACTGGTTATCATTTTTATAACTAGTATTATCATGAATGATATAGGGATATAGAAAAAAAAAAAACATTATTGCTAATATACTGCTATTTTTGTTATAACATTTGTTGGTAATCTTCTTCTTCTGATTATCATTATCATCATTATTATCGTTATCAATATCATTATCAAAGTTATTGTTATTAGTAGAATTATTAGTCTTACCTTTATCGTCGTTATCGTGGCTAACATTATTAGTGTTGTTATCAACATTATCCTTATCATCATCATTACTGTTACCATTATCATTATCATTATAATCATTATCAGTATTATCAACAGCATGATGATAATGATCATTATTATCATTATCATATATATGGTATCCTTTTGTCTCTTTATATACAGATACACATAAACAAAAGAACTAAATAAGAATAAGAGTGATAAAAAAGAAAATAGAAAAAAATAAAACAAAAAGGAAACAAGGAATAAAAAAAGGGGAGAGAGAGAAAAAAGTGAGAAATGGAAGAAAAAGAAAAAAAAGAAGAAAATAAACAGAAAAAACAAGAAAATGAAAAAAATGGAAAAAAGAAAGAATAAATAAGAAAAGGAAAAGGGAAGATAAAAGGAAAACAAAAAGAAGAGAAAAAGAAAAGAAAAAAAAGAACGATAGAAAGACAGAAAGCAGGACGAAAAATAAAGAAAAAACTAAAAAGAATGAAAATGAAGTAGGAGATAAAGAAATAAAGAAAGAGAGAGAGAGAGAGAAATAGATAACGCAATAAACTTCACATAATAAAAACATATTAGGCTATGAACATCCAAAGCATGCGTAGAGCTGACAGTGCTATACCCCTTCCCCCCTCCCCCCCTCCCACCTCATCGCCCTTCTACCTCCCCTCCCCTCTACCCTCTATTCCTCTCCTCCCTCCTCCTTC
>BOPN01005020.1:76158-86158 GCA_017312705.2 Penaeus japonicus | reverse complement strand
AATCACCATCATCATTACCAATCATATTGTTTTTTATTTATTTATCATTTCATCTCGTTTTTTCTCAAATCAAATTCTCTAACATTTCGAAAATTTAAAATATACCATTTCCTTTTTCCTTCTCAACCCTTTTCTTTATATCTCGTTAATTGGCTTCATAGCGTGTTCAGAAATAATTGTTTAATACACTGTTAGTTTTGAAAATATTCAGTGGCAATAATTGTTCATGACCTGGTTTAGATATTTTAACATTTATATATAATATATATATATATATATATATATATATATATATATATATATATATATATATATATATATATATATTTTTTTTTTTTTTTTTTTTTTTTTTTTTTTTTTTTTTTTTTTAATTATTATTATTATTATTATTATTATTATTATTGTTATTATTATTATTATTATTATTATTATTATTATTATTATTATTATTATTATTATTATTATTATTATTATTATTATTATTTTATTTTATTTTTTTTTGACAATGATTATATAATTGATAGTGATGGTATTGATTATGATAATGATTTTGCTGATAATGATGATGAGTCATTAGATGATAAGGATCATATTGATACAGATAGTGATGATAATGATGATAGTAGTAATAATGATGATACCTATGATAATAGTAATAATATCAATGTAGAAATGATAATAATAATAATAATAATTGCTGATGCTGCCTCCGTGTTAGGGTCACGATGAGGGTGAGCGCGTCCGTGGGCGTGATTGGGCGTGGGCGGGAGATGGGACGGAGCGAGATGGAGAGAGAGGGGGGGGAGAGAGAGAGAGAGAGAGAGAGGGGGGGGAGGGAGGGAGGAAGGGAGGAAGGGAGGAAGGGAGTGAGGGAGGAAAGGAGGGAGGGAGGAAGGGAGGGAAGGAGGGAGAAGGAGTGGGAAGGAGGCAGATAGATAGATAGATAGATAGAGAGAGAGAGAGAGATAAAGACAGACAGAGATAGATAAAGAGAGCGAGAGAGAGAACCACATAAATAATGATAATGATCAAATCAATAATAAAGATAATAATGATAATGATAATAGTAATCATAATAACCATAATGGTGATGATGAAAATGATGTTCATCATCATCATTATCATAATAAAGAAACTATAATTATGATGATACCAGTGACAGAAATGACGCTATGAATTTTAATCTTAATAATGATGATCCTAATAATAATAATAATGATGATCATAATAATGATAATGATAATGACCCTGATAATAATAATGATGATCCTAATGATAATAATAATGATGATGATCCTAATAATAATAATGATGATCCTAATAATAATAATGATGATCCTAATCATGATAATGATGATTACAATAATGATGATAATAGCACTATCAGTAATCCCTCCCCCCCCAAAAAAAAATGATGACCGAAATAATGATGATAATAGCACTATCAGTAACCAAAAAAAAAAAAAAGAAAAAAGAAAAAAAAAATTAGACAACACTAAAACTACAGAACATGTCTACATATTTTCCTCCTCTCAGCCATGTTCCTCCCACATAGTTCCTCCAAAGTGGCCTTCAACATAGTTCACTGACAATGGTGACCTCATAACTCATGTGCTCATGGGTCCGACAGGAAAGGGAAAAGGGGGGAGGGGGAGGGGGAGGAGGAAGGGGAAGAGTGAAGAGGGAAGGAGGGGGAGGAAGGGGAAGAGGAAGAGGGGAAGAAGGGGGAGGAGGAAGGGGAAGAAGAGGGGAAGAGGGGGGAGGAAGGGGGGAGGAAGGGAAAGTCCAACCACATTCCTGGAAGTAATCGAGGGATAGGCCTACGACCCCGACCCCCCCCACACCCACCCACCCGGCGTGACAAATCATCGGGTCCTTCTTGTCTCTATGGAACCGATACCCCCCACCCCCCGCCCCCCTCCTTCATATCCCTACCCCTCCCATCCTACCTCCTCCCTCTCTTCCTTGCTCCTTTCCGGCCCCTCCACCTCCCCTCCCATCCCCTCCCCGTAAACCCCTCTCCCTCTGTCACCCCCCATGATATTCCCCTCTCTACCCCCTCCCTATCCCCTCCCCATGTCAACCCCCCTCCCCCCCTCCCCCCGTTGTCACCCAAAAATCAGGTTCTTTTGTTAGATCTTGTTGGCGATTTCAGGTGTTATTAAGTGCGGGAGGGTGAAGAGGGGAAGGGAAGAGGGGAAGAAGGAAGAGGAGGGAGGAAAGAGGGGAAGAGGAGAAGAAGGAAGAGAAGGAAGGGAAGAGGGGAGGGTGAAGAGGGGAAGGGAAGAGGGGAAGGGAGGAGGAGAAGATGGGAGAGAAGGGAGAGAAGGAAGGGAAGAGGAGAAGAAGGGAGAGAAGGGGGGAAGGGAGGAGGAGAAGATGGGAGAGAAGGGAGAGAAGGAAGGGAAGAGGGAAAGGGAAGAGGGGAAGAAGGGAGAGAAGGGAGAGAAGGAAGGGAAAAGGTGAAGAGTGGAAGAAGGGAGAGAAGGAAGGGAAGAGGAGAAGAAGGGAGAGAAGGGAAGAGGGGAAGGGAGGAGAAGATGGGAGAGAAGGGAGAGAAGGAAGGGAAGAGGTGAAGAGGGGAAGAAGGGAAGAAGGGAAGAGGGGAAGGGAGAGGAAGAAGGGAGAAAAGGGAGGGAAGGAAGGGAAGAAGGGAGAGAAGGAAGGTGAAGAGGGGAAAGGAAGAGGAGAAGAAGGGAGAGAAGGGAGAGAAGGAAGGGAAGAGGGGAAGGGAGGAGGAGAAGGGAAGAGGGGAAGAGGGGAAGAGGAGAAGAGGGGAAGAAGGGAGAGAAGGAAGGGAAAAGGGGAAGAGGGGAAGGGAGGAGGTGAAGATGGGAGAAAAGGGAGAGAAGGAAGGGAAAAGGGGAAGGGAAGAAGGGAGATAAGGGAGAGAAGGAAGGGAAGAGGAGAAGAAGGGAGAGGAGGAAGGGGAGAGGGGAAGGGAAGAAGGGAGAAAAGGGAGAGAAGGAAGGGAAGAGGGGAAGAAGGAAGTGAAGAGGGGAAGAAGGAAGAGGAGGGAGGAAAGAGGGGAAGAGGGAAGAAGGGAGAGGAGGAAGGAAAGAGGGGAAGAGGGGAGAGAAGGAAGAGAAGAGGGGAAAGGAAGAGGGGAAGACGGGAGAGAAGGAAGGGAAGAGGGGGAGAGGGGAAGAGGGGAAGAGAATTGGGGACGAAGGGAGAATGAAGAAAGGAGAGAGGAATAGAGAAAGAAGAGGGGAGAAATGAGAGGGGAAGTGGAAGTAACGAAGAAGAAAGGGGAGAAAAGGAAGAGAGGAGAGGGGAGAAGGGAGAAAGAATAGGGGAATAGAGAAAGAAGAGGGGAGAAAGGAGATGGGAAGAGGGAGGAGGGAATAATGGAGTCAGGAGAAAGGAAAGGAGAAGAGAGAAGGGAGAGGGGAAGAGAAAAAGAGGAAAGGAAGAAAGGAGACAGGAGAGAGGAAAAGAGAGATGGGAGAAGAGAGAAGAAAAAAGGGGGGGAAGGGGAGGGGAGGAGATAAGAAGGAGATAAAAGGGGAAAATGAGAGGGTGTGAAAGGAGATGAAAGAGGGGATAAGGGAAAGGAGAGAGTGTGAGTTTGGAGGTCAGGGAGGGGGGGGGGGGTGAGAGTGAGAGGAGTATATTATGGAAAGAGGGAATAAGGAGAAAAAAATACCCCAGGGAGCTGAGGGTTGGTAGAAGGAAGGGGGGGGGGAGGAAAGATTATCGGGGAGTAGGGAGGGAAGAGGATATACTGGGGAGGGGAGGGGAGGGGAGGGGAGGGGAGGGGGGAGGGGAGGGGAGGGGGGAGGGGAGGGGAGGGGAGGGGAGGGGAAGGGAGGGAAGAGGATATACTGGGAAGGGGAGGGGAGGGGAGAGGAAGGGGAGGGGAAGGGAGGAGAAGGGAGGAGAGGAGAGGAGATGATAAGACATTTCCCCTTGCCTCTGTTTCACGAAATATAGGAATGAGGAGAGGAGGGGGTAAGGAGGGGGGGTGAGGGAAGATGTTTCCATTTCTCATACATTTTTCATACCTAAATCTTTCTCTCTTTTTCCCCAATGAATGTAAAAATGATGATGATGAAATGGGGATAGTTTTGACATTAAAGATAATGATAATGTTTATGATGATGATAATGATTAAAATAATTACATTACTACTATAACTAATATGATAATGAAAATAGTCAACACAATAATGATGATGATTGCAATGAATATGATAGTAATAACACAATATGAAGGTAATAACTGCAACAATAGTAATAATGATAATAATAATGATGACAGTAATTATGATGATGATAATAATGAAAATAATGATGTCAATGATTATGATGATGATGATAATGAAAATAATGATGACAATGATTATAATCATGTTAATAATAGCAGGAAAATTATTTATGATAACAACGGTGATGATGATAAGGATAGTATTAATAATAACAATAATTATCCTGATAATAATGATTATAAAGATAAAGATAACAATAATGATAAAGATGAAGATAATAATAATGATAAAAATAAAGATGATAATTGCGATATAGATAAAGATGATAATAATGATAATGATGATAATAATGATAATAATAATGATGATGATAATAATAATATTAGTTATGATAATGACAGTATTAACAATGATAATGATAATGATAATGATAATAATAATAATGATAATACCTAGAAAATGATAATAATAATAATGATACCTAGAAAATGATAATAATAATGATAATACCCAGATAATGATAAAAATAACGATAATATTTATAATAACAATAATGATAATAATAATAATAATAATATTAATGATAATAATAATAATGATAATAATAATAACAATAATAACAATAATAACAATAATAATAATAATAATAATAATAATAATAGTAATAATAATAATAATAATAATAATAATAATAATAATAATAATAATAATGATAATAATGATAATAACAACAACAACAACAGCAGCAACAACAACAACAACAACAACAACAACAACAACAACAACAACAACAACAACAACAACAACAACAACAGCAACAACAACGACAACAACAACAACAACAACAATAATGATAGTAATAATAATAATAATAATAACAATAACAAAAAGCGAAAGAAGAAAGAAGACAAATATTCCTTCAGAAACATCAGTCTCGACGCCAAAGGAAAAGACTTCTCTTATGGGAGATAAATCGGCGAGTGATGGCTCCTCTAATTGCTGATGCTGCCTCCGTGTTATGGTCACGACGAGGGTGAGCGCGTCCGTGGGCGTGAATGGGCGTGGGCGGGAGATGGAGAGAGGGGGAGGGATAGAGAGGGGGGTGGAGGGAGGTAGGAAGGGAGGGAGAGAGAGAGAGGGGGTTGAGGGAGGGAGGTTGGGAGGGAGGAAGGGATGGAGGGAGGGATGGGTGGAGGGAGGGAGGGAGGGAGGGAGGGAGGGAGGGATGGGTGGAGGGAGGGAGGAAGGGAGGGAGGGAGGGATGGGTGGAGGGAGAAGGAGTGGGAGGGAGAAGGAGTGGGAGGGAGAAGGAGTGGAAGGGAGGCAGATAGATAGATAGATAGATAGAGAGAGAGAGAGAGAGAAAGACAGACTGAGAGAGAGGGAGATAAAGACAGACAGAGATAGATAGAGAGAGCGAGAGAGAGAACTACAGTTAGACAGAGAGACAGACAGACTAAAGAGAACAAGCTAAAGAAAGAGAAAGAGCTAAAGAGAGAAAAGGAGATAGAGACAAATAGGGAGAGAGAGAGAGGGAGAGAGAGAGAGACAGAGACAGAGAGAGACAGACAGACAGAGAGAGAGAGAGAGATAGATAGAGAGAGAGAGAGAGAGAGAGAGAGAGAGAGAGAGAGAGAGAGAGAGAGAGAGAGGGGGGGGGGGGCAAAAACGAGCATCACTTCCCAGAAGAAACGCAATCAGGGTCCAGAAAGACAGTAATTTGCCGATGACGCAACACTGCTCTCCGGCCATTTCTTGATCGATGGTACCAAGTAGCTCTCCCCCCCTCTCCCCTCTCCCTTACCCCCTCCACCCCCTCACCCCCTTCCCCCTTCCCCCCCTCACCCCCTTCACCCCAGAGGAAAGCAAGCACCAAATTTCTTTTTTTTTTTTTTTTTTTTTTTTTTTCTTCGTTTGTCTTCTCTTACGTTGATGTGTTTTTTTTTTGCTTTGTTTTTTGTTCATTACTCTTTCATTTATTTGTTTATTGTTCTTGTTCTTCTAAATCGTTATGTTTCTGTCTCTTCTTTTTTTTTATCTATTCATTTGCATTTTCATCTTTCTTCTTCTTTGTCTATTGTTTTGTTCTTCATCAATTCGCTGTTCTTTTTTTATTTCATATTTTCCCCTTTCTCTTTTATCGTTCACTCAATTCCATCTTTACGTTATTTCAAAAAAAAAAATATATATATATATTTTCCGTATCTCCTTCTCTTCAATTTCCACTCTACGAAGAAAGAAACGAAATAATAAAATAAACGACGAAGCAAACAACAGAAAAAACGAAAGAGATGGAAAGAAAGAAAAAAAGCAAACAGGGAAGAGAAACGAAAAGAAAAGAAAAATGACATCGTTGTTACCAATGAGCGAAAGCATTTTTAAAATTTCCGTTGGTCCGTTGGTAACAATGTTTATCACTATGATTTTGAATTACGTTTTTCTTATCATTAGAATTATCTTTATTATTATGATTAGGATTATTATCATAATCATTATTATTGGTATCCTTAATACCATTACTTTTATTATCATTTTTTTTATTTTTTTATTTATTACTGTTATAATTTTCATTGCTGTTATTGTTATTGTTATTATTATTGTCTTTATTGTTATTATCACCATTATTATTAACATTGTTTTTACTATCATCATCATTATTTTCATTTCTCTTATTATTCTAATAATAATGATCATTATTATTATTATCATTATTGTTGTTGTTATCATAATTATCATTATCATGCTATTATTACTAACATCATCATGATTATCATTATTATCCTATTATTATTACTATCATCATCAATGCTACTATGATTACTACTTATACTATCATTTTCTTTATTTCTGTCATAATTTTCATTATCATCATAATTGTTATCATTATCCTTAATTTTGTTATTATTATTTTTATCACTAGCGTTATTATCATCATTCTTAATGTTACATTAATCATCATCATTATCATTATAATATCATTCTCATCATTGTCATCATTATCGATACAATGCTCGTCATTATCATTTTAATAATTCATGCAGGTCTTTTATTGCCCAGGATGCTGCATCTATTATTTAGTGTGTGTGCGTACGTGTGTGTGTGTGTGTGTGTGTGTGTGTGTGTGTGTGTGTGTGTGTGTGTGTGTGTGTGTATGGAATATATATGCATTTTCACATATAAGGGTGTTAGTTTACATATGTGTGTGTGTGTATGTGTGTATTGTGTTTGTGTGTGTGTGTGTTTGTGTGTGTGTGTGGGTGTGTGTGTGTGAGTGTGTGTATGTATGTGTTCTTATTTCCCTATTTGTGTTTATGTTTTTGTGTTGTATGTTTATGTGTATGTTTGTGTGTGCATATGTGCCTTTCCGTGTGTGTTTATGTGTCTGTGCGTATTTCTGCATGGCTTTTTCTTTTCTTTATGTCGATCATGACATATAATTTGAATATATCTTTTTCTTTGTCTCTGTAAACCGTTATACAAATGCACAGGCACGCAAGCATATTTGTCTTATATATCGGTAACGACCAAAGCAGGGGTACCAACTTTATTCTGCGTCGATATTTAGTCGTACCAACCTATGCGTCTATGCAATTCACAATTGCGTTGAACTCATGTGTAAAAATGGTTAAAAAACGTACTTTTTTTAACGTCGTATTTTTATATCTATGAGTTAATTTACAACCGAATGATCAGATAACAATCATAATCCTTTAGATCAATAAGTTTCATAATAAAAAATAAAATAACAACAATAATAATAAAAAAAATAAAAAATACGAAAAGGACAAAACATCAACACGAAACAAAGGAGCATCAGGACCCAGACAAAATGGCGACAAGTAAAACATTAATTGCGCTTGGCTCTCTCGCTGTTCCGGCAATCAACCAGTGCCTCACGCTCCCCCTACCCCCCCCCCCAACCCACCATTCACCCGCCACTCTCTACCCTCTACCTCACCCATTCCATCATCCCCCATAACCCCTCCCTCCCAACCCCCCTTTCCCCCCCTTCCCCTTCCCCCCCCAGCTGAGGCACTTACAGTTTAGCGAAACATAGAACAGCATCATCGCCATTGCATAACCTCGGCGTTGATGGGGCGTGGGTTGAGAAGGGGGAGGGGAGGGGGGGGAGGGGGGAGGGGGCGTGGGTTGGGAGGGGAAGGTGGGGCGTGGGGGTTGGAAGGGGGAGGGGGCGTGGGTTGGAAGGGGGAAGGTGGGGGGTGGGGGTTGGAAGGGGGAGGGGAGGGGGAAGGTAGGGGGTGGGGGAGGGGAGGGGGAGGGGAGGGGGAAGGTGGGGGTTGGGGGTTGGAAGGGCGTGGGTTGGAAGGGGAGGGGAGGGGGTTGGGAGGGGGTTGAGAGGGGGAGGGGGCGTGGATTGAGAGGGGGAGGGGGCATGGGTTGGAAGGGGGAATGGGCGTGGGTTGGAAGGGGGAGGGGAGGTGGAAGGTGGGGGGTGGGGGGTTGGAAGGGGGAGGGGGCATGGGTTGGGAGGGGGCGTGGGTTGGAAGGGGGAGGGGAGGGGGAGGAGGAGGGGGCGTGGGTTGGGAGGGAGAGGAGAGGGAGAGGGTGGAGGGTAGGGGTAGGAGGTAGGGGTTGACAGTAGGGGGTTGAGGGAAGGGTTATGGGGATTTTACGGGTGGGATGAGGAGGGGTGTGAGATTTGAGGGGGTGGTGGTGGGGGGGGGAGGGGGAAGCAATGGAAAAGGAGGGGGGTGGAGAGGCGATAAAATAGAAAGAAAGCGACTGATTTTTTTACGAGTTGAGTTGTAATGAAGAACTTGATTCCAAGAAGATAATAGTTTAGAACAGAACAGGAGAGAGAGAGAGAGGTAAAGAGAGAGAGATAAAGATAGATAGATAGATAGAGAGTGAGAGAGAAAGACAGAGAGAGGGACAGAGACAGAGACAGAGAGAGAAAGAGAGAGAGAGAGAGAGAGAGAGAGAGAGACAGAGACAGAGAGAGAGAGAGAGAGAGAGAGAGAGAGAGAGAGAGAGAGAGAGAGAGAGAGAGAGAGAGAGAGAGAGAGAGAGAGAGAGGGAAAGAGAGAGATAAAAAAGAGAGATAGATAGACAGATAGATAAATAAATAGATAAATAGATAGATAAATAGATAGAGACAGAAAGAGAGACGGAGAGAAAGAGACATAGACAGAGAGACAGCCATACATAGAGTAGAGAGAGAGAGAGAGAGAGAGAGAGAGAGAGAGAGAGAGAGAGAGAGAGAGGCAGACAGACAGATAGGGAAAGAGAGAGAACAAAAATAGATAGATAGACAGATAGATAAATAGATAGATAGATAAATAGAGACAGAGAGAGAGACGGAGAGAAAGAGACATAGATAGAGAGAGACAGCCATACATAAAGTAGAGAGAGAGAGAAAGAGAGAGAGAGAGAGAGAGAGAGAGACAGAGAGAGAGAGAGAGAGAGAGAGAGAGAGAGAGAGAGAGAGAGAGAGAGAGAGAGAGAGAGAGAGAGAGAGAGAGAGAGAGAGAGAGAGAATGAAAGACCATAAAACAATTAAGAATAATTTAGAAAATAAACGGATAAGGGAAATCGCAACAGTTAACAGGTTAATAAAGAAAGTATGATTATCATGATACTAGTGATAATGATGATAATTATTACAATACTGATTATGATAACAATGTTAATCACAATAATGATAAGATGGCAATAATCATCACAATAATGATCGTAATGATAATGACAACTATGCTAATTCTAATGACAATATTGATAATAATGATGATGACGATAATGATATTAATGGTGATACTAGTGATATTAATG
>BOPN01005020.1:66158-68658 GCA_017312705.2 Penaeus japonicus | reverse complement strand
AGAGAGAAAGAAACAGAAATAGAAAAATAGATAGATGGATAAAGAAAGAGAAAGAGAAAAGAGACAGAACTAGAAAGACCAAAAGTGTCATTAATAAAGAACAGTATCATTTACCCAAAAGAGGTCCTTGTTCACACAACAATATTGTTTTCGCGCACTGACGCTCCCCGCACGACCGGCTAGCATCATAACAGTAAGATGAGAACGCGTGGGGTGAGAGGCTTTCTTGGCGGTACGTTGTTAGCTCTTTCTTTCTGTCTTTATCTCTTTCTTTCTTTCTGTCTTTCTTGTCTGTGTTTATCTCTCTTTTTATTTCTTTCTGGCTTTCTCTCTTTCTCTCTTTTTCTGTCTTACTCTCTCTCTCTCTTTTTTTCTGTCTTTCTCTTTCTCACTCTATCTATTTGTTTCTCTTTCTTTCCCTCTGTCTCTGTCTCTGTCTCTCTCTCTCTCTCTCTCTCTCTCTCTCTCTCTCTTCTCTTTCTCACTCTCCTTCTTTCTCTTCTCTTTCTCACTCAATCTCTCTGTCTCTCTATCTTTCCATGTCTCTCTCTCTCTTCTCTTTTTCACTCTTTCTCTCTCTTTGCTTTCCTCCCCCCCCCCCTCACTCTCTCTATGTCTCCCCCACCTCTCTCTCTCTCTCTGTCTCTCCCCCCTCTCTCTCTGTCTCTCCCCCCCTCTCTCTGTCTCTCTCTCTCTCTCTGTCTCTCCCCCCTCTCTCTCTCTGTCTCTCCCCCCCTCTCTCTGTCTCTCTCTCTCTCTGTCTGTCTCCCCCCCTCTCTCTCTCTTTCTGTCTCTCCCCCCCCCTCTCTTTCTCTCTCTCTCTCTCTCTCTCTCTCTCTCTCTCTCTCTCTCTCTCTCTCAGTTTGTCTGCCCCCCCCCCTCTCTCTCCCCTCCCTCTCTCTCTCTTAATGCTTAGCTCTTTTGCATCTCAACTAATCTTTTGCAATCTGCGAATATCCGATTGCATACTCACATATCTGCAACCGAACACGTTTAAAACCAAGTATGAGTGCTTATGAAATCAACCTTGCATATTAAAAAGAGCTAAATACACATTCTCATATTAAAGATATTTATGAAAACAAAATTTTATTCCACGCTTTTGATAAGTTCGTATTTATTAGCCTTTCTTTTTTTTTCCCTTTTGTGATGATGAAGGTGGTAATAAGGATAGAATGATGATGGTGTTCATAGTGAAAAAGGATTAAAGAATGATAATTGTCAGTTTATGATAAAAAGGATGATAGTGGCATGCATGATTAAGTTAATGATTATGTTAATAATTGGTGGGGCATTGTTTATCCGGACAAAGTCAGCACTATGAACACAAATGGAAATGATGATGATGATACTGATAATGATAATGATGATGGTGATGATGATAGTAATAATTATATATATATAATTATAGTTATGATTATTATCATCATAATGATAGTAATAATGTTAAATGATTATGATAATTGTAACATTAATAAGGATAATAACAGTAATGATAATAATAGTAACAATGATAATAATAATAATAGTAATGATACTTCTGATGATGAAAATAATGATAACGATAATGATATTGACAACAAAAACAATAATAATAATGATGGTCATTACAAAATTATTGATGATAATATTGATGATAATGATAATTATCATAATGATCATGGTAACAGCAATAACGACGATGATTATAACAACATAAAAAATAACAATGATGATAATGATAATAAAAATTATGAAATAGTGATGATAATGATAGAAAAAAATAGTACTTTTATTGCTACTACTGCTACTCAAAAATATATCTATAATTTGTCTACATAATATTTCTTTGAGTATGTTTAAAACTGCTGTGAAAATGAAAGTGATATAAACATATTTTTTGAGGAAAGTGTTTTCCAATTTCTTAATATTACTATTACTACCAATTCTACTACACTGCTACTATTACTACTACTACTACTACTAATAATAATAATAATTATAATACTACTATTACTATTACTACTACTACTACTAATAATAATAATAATACTTTTACTACTACTACTACTACTCCTACTCCTACTCCTACTACTACTAAAACTACAACAACAAGAACTACTACTGCTATTACTATCCCTACTACTTCTACTAGAACAACAACAACAACAAAAACGATGCCTACTACTACTACCATCATTACTATTAACACTCCTCTTCCTCTTACTACTACTACTACTACTCCAACTCCTACTCCTACTACTACTGCTACTAAAACTACAACAACAAGAACTACTACTGCTATTACTATCCCTACTACTGCTACTAGAACAACAACAACAAAAACAATACCTACTACTACTACCACCGTTACTATTAACACTCCTCTTCCTACTACTACTACTACTACTACTGCAACTACTACTCCAACTACCAGGACAGACAGACCTATCAACCAGGAATTGATAAAGCAAGATGACCCACACGTGTCCTCACTGTACTGTCAATACTTGTAGAGCTT
>BOPN01005020.1:58658-61158 GCA_017312705.2 Penaeus japonicus | reverse complement strand
TGAACAGATAAAAGGATGATAAGTAGGATAATAGAGTTCAGGTAATGTAAATTTCCTGTTTTCTTATACCGAACAACTTTAAAATGGTGGTGACAAGTGAAAAATGGCTACTAGAATCCCGTGCGAATACACACCACACATCCTTCATGTTAGAATCATGGCCATATTTTTCATTTTCTTGCTCTCTCTCTCTATCAATTGGAAGTGAGATTTAGCTCTTTTCTCAAGATCCTTCTAGACTTTTTAATGTTTCAAGATAATTAGGAATCATATTTTTCCACTCAATGTTCGTAACCGATATTACAAAACAGGTAAACATTCACCAATTTAGAATAGTATCCCCTTTAAGTATGCTGAAAAGAATGGCGGGAAATAAGTCTACGTAAATCTTATCATATCTCTTATACTACATAAGAATACTAACTTTACAGTAAGTAGGTAACTCAGGCAAACAAACAAACAAAAAACAATACAACATAACTTAGAGAAAACGTCACACACGATGACCATAAAACCAAAAATTTCGTTAAACAAAGACAAAATTTTCTCCCTAAGATCGCAAACACAGCGAGATAACGCAACGTTGAAAATGGCCATGTCGTAAACTTCCATTTTTGTTTGCGTCTCCGTCATGCAGCCATGCAGCCATGCTAACACCTGAGGACAGCGCTGAAAATGGCCTGATTTGTCCCGAACAATGTGTGTCTGTCTGTTTGGATTCGTGTGTTATTGGTTTTATTACGACTATATTTCAAAATATTTTTTTTTTTTTTTTTTTTTTTTTTTTTTTTTTTTTTTTTTTTTTGTCCTGAATCTTAATTCGACATATCCAAGAGAAGCATACGACCATTTAATCAAGAAGCTTATGACCTATAGTAAGCCTGCAATAACACAAGACAATGAGTTATTTGTGCTAATATCACAATTGCAGCTTCATCTTCTCTATATAAGTATAATGAATAAGAAAATACAATCTCTCTAGAAGCCTTATTCGCAATACGCTAATGCAAACTTACCTTATTTAGATGTATTCTAATTTCAATTAGTGCAAAAATTGTACATGAAACACCACACTTCTAATAGGATTAATTAGAATTCTATCTTACTCACACCTTCTATTTAGCCACTTACCCCCTCCACTTTCTAGACTCCTCCCTTCCTTTCCCCTTATCCTTTCCTCTTCTCCATTTTCCCTCACCTTCCTTCCGACCTCACTCTCGTCTGTCTCCCCCCCCCCCCCCCCAACCCACCCACCCACCTCCCGCCCCGCCCCGCCTTTTCCCCTTTTTCCCATCATCAACTCAACCGCTACTCCGCGATTGAACGATCAAAGAGAAGCATTCAGAGTGAGCGAGCCTTTCGTCCGAGCGCAGTAAGTCGACTTTGACGGGTTCATTGAAGATTTTCTGTGAAGGGTTCCGAGTTTTTGAGACACTGGTTCTTTGGTTGTAGCCGATGAACCGGTAATCAAGGGACATGGGTAATGAACGAACGTACTTCTTGATGTATACTACACACACGTGTGTAGGACACACACACACACGCGCGCATACAAAACAGATGCAAATATATATATAGGATTATTAGTAGTATTAGTATTAGCTTCATTATTAGTATCATTATTTTCTTTAATACTATTATAATCATTGTTACTTTCATTATCATTATCAGTATCTTTATTAAAACTATTGTTATCATTGTTGCCATTATTATCATGATTATCCATAATTCATAATCACTGTTATTAATTATGCTATTACCATTCCCATTGTTATCATTATTACCAACATCAGCATTAAGATCAACTTCCTTGTTCCCATAAGCATAAGGGTCAAAGTCGTAACCGCTTCTTCAGAGTCAAATGGAAAATAATAAGTCAAAAATTGTTGTGCGTATAAATCTTCCGGTCTTAGGGGAGGAATAATCTTATAATTTCCTTTGATTATATCATTATTATGTTGTTGTTTTTTGTGATATGCGGATAGCCATTTACGAAAGAAAAATGTAATGCTAAAAGCTCTTATGAAGTTTCTATAAACGAAACAAAAATAAACAGCAAAGAGGTTTCGATCCTCAATTTGACGACAGTTTTTTTTTTTTTCCCCCGCAAACAATCGGTCTAATTTCCTGGCTCATATTCCATATTTTCCGATTAACTACGGATTTACTGCCTCTGATATACGCAGTTTGAATATATGTTTCGACCGAAAAAAAATGCCGGGGGAAAAATGAATTTGTATCTCCAGCAATTAAGGACTGTTTTGATGAACTCGCAATGTAATTGGTTGGCGATATGAAACATTTTCACTTCGAAAATTTTCCCGCCTTTTTTCCCCCCCCCACGTTGCGCACGACGCTTTGCTTCGCTTTCGTTTTCTTTCTTATTTATGATGAAATGTACACGGAATCAGCTTTACTTTCCGTGTTTCTTGCGCTTTTTTGTGGTGATTTGATGATTATTAGTACTGATGCTCCAGCTTGATTAAACATGCATATACTC
>BOPN01005020.1:35000-41033 GCA_017312705.2 Penaeus japonicus | reverse complement strand
GGAGATGGAGAGAGAGAGAGAGAGAGAGAGAGAGAGAGAGAGAGAGAGAGAGAGAGAGAGAGAGAGAGAGAGAGAGAGAGAGAGAGAGAGAATGAGAACGAGAGAGCGAGAGCAAGAAAGCGAGAGTGAGAGAGCGAGAGCGAGAGAGCGAGAGCGAGGGATAAATATAAAAAGAGAATAACGCGGGAAGGGAGGAGAGGAAAAGAAAAAAGAGAGGAAAAAAAGAAAGATGGAGAGAAACAAGAGAGAAAAGCAAAGCAGGAGAAACCACCCCTATAACGCCCCTTTTAATTCTGGAAACAAAACATAAACATGAATAGTATAAAGTATATGTAGGCCTATCTACTTATTGCGTTTGTATTTAGACCTAAAAGTGTATTTATAATAGATGTATGGATGCACAGCTTTTGCTTGCTTGTGTGTATGTATGTTGATGTGTATTTATGCATAGTCATCAACCTGCATTTAACACGGGATATTACCCAAATAAACCCGTATGGATTATGGAAACTATAATATTTTATACCAATATAAACTTTTGGATCGCAGATTCATTAAATATGTATAGAAATTTAATTAATCAGTGTATATATGTATTTGTCTTCACATGAGCAGATTTTAGTAGATTTTAAGCGTCATTTTCTATTAACTTGCATGTTTTATAACTTTCAGATATATCTAATAATATGTGTTGTCTTTAGTATACGTCATGTCAGTAGAAAATACATATCTATAGTCGTGAAACTCCCCCTACTATTAGTATAGGAATTAATGATAAAATCTACCAATTTTATTATGTACCCAGATTACATACATCGTCAAAATCATATCATTTTCATATTCCACTGTAATTTGATTTAACTCCCTCCCTCCCCTATCGAAACTGTTAACACTATACGTTATGAAATGTAATACTATATGCTTTGAAATATACAGTGGGACTTTAGTATATTCTCAAATTAATAGTTTCTACATCATTAATAAACAGTTAATCAAATTATCGTTCATAATGGTCTTGCGTAATTGTATCTACTCGTATTCTGTTATGAAATACGTTCATATAAACCTGCTGTAATTATATTGAATTCTCGTTAAAGCTCCCCTTCAGTCAGTGTAATAAGTCTATTTTATGCAATAACCATTCTGAATGATTGTTCAGTATAATTAGTCACTCCAGGCTGCGATCTTGACCGTGAAGTACTAATAAAATGAAGCAAGCAATGTGAACAACCAAAGCATAGAAACTTAGCTTATATACATTATATTGTTCAGCATGAACATTTTGAATTTTGGGGGACACATTATAGCATTATCAGCTGCATTAATAGTCCTTCCCCGTTGCTATGGTCATTGTACAAAGGACAACGCCGATGCAGTAATACTTTTATTATTTTGTACATTTGCTTTCGTCAACCATACCAAAGTAAAGGACATAGCAATCGCATCCAATAATATTTCATAAAAGGCGTAAGGAAAATGTGAAAAGAATGTGACAATGCGAAGATGACGGCGAAGACCATGGGCCGAAAATGACCATGGATACGGCTGTGCAAAAAACAAACACACAAACACACACACATACAGACAACCAAACAAATACACAAACAAAGAAACAAACGCACACATAAACAAACAAGAATCAAACAAGGAACCAAACACACACAAGTACACACAGACAGACAGACACTGTATATTCTATATTCGTTGTTTTTCCAAATCTTTAAGGATAATAAATTAGTATTCTCTCTTTGACAATCCTGAGTTCCTCTGATGAGGCGATACGTTACTCATTTCACAATATCGGTAATACATATCTTGAACCCTCGAGTGGCAAAAACACTCTATCGTGTTGATAAATGTGGCAGAAAAAAAATACACTATACACAAATTATATTTATTTGTAAATGAAATAGTGTCTTTTTCTGCTATATTAACCCTTTTTTCACCCAGAAACATTGAAAAACCCAAACAGGTAACACAGTGATGAAGTTGCTCAGAGCGTCTATTACTATATGCCTAAATAAACTATGATTCACCATACTATAGTGGCAATAGTCAATGATGCATTTAATCATGCCTTATACCAAGCAACTCATAAATCATAAGCAAAGATCCAGATAGACAAATTTGCAATGTATGCAAATATATGGATAAATACTTTACAGACAATCATGAAAATAAAACAACCAATCGGTGTGAAAACGGGATAGTGAACCCATATATTTTTCCTTCCTTTCTCATTCACTCTTTGACTTATTCACACTGACTTTAGGGGAAATACAATTGCAAGAATCAATCGCTATGTTGCATGGTTATATCTTAGACCTCCTAGTGCAAGACACAGAACTCAATTGAGTAGTCCTGCTCAACACCAAACGTTGCAGGTAGAGTTCTAGCATCAATTTGTGACTAATTTCAATTGATTAATAGTATCTGCCGGTAGTAACATTCCTTGCTTATTTTGTACTATATTCCTATATGTTGTGACGGGAGTGTTATGTGTGGTGTTACATTTGGGGCAACGATGGTGCCACATATGTTGGTAGGAGTCTAACATAAGTGGCACCCTCGTGGAATAAAACCTTGCACAGGCACTAGTACAGGTATTCATTTGATGAATTGACAAAGATAATGAAACTAATATGTTTGTGATATTGATACTGAGATATATTGATGAAATATGTATCAGTTATTGTCTATAACGAGTTATCACGATTTCTACCTTTGTAGAATCTTACTCTCTGGCTCTCTTCCTCTCCTCTTCTCCTCCTCTCCCTTCCTCTCTCGTTCTCCTCCTTCCTTACTCGTTCTCCTCCTTTCTCTTCCTCTCCCCCCCTCCTTCCTCTCTCTATTTCTCTCCCGTCCTCCCCCTCTCTCTTCTTATCCCCTCCTCCCCCTCTCTCTTCCTCTCCCCTTCTCTCCCTCTCTTTTACTTTCCCCTCCTCCCCCTCCCTCTTCCTCTCCCCTCCTCCCCCTCCCTCTTCCTCTCCCCTCCACCCCCCCTCTCTTCCTCTCCCCTCCTCCCCTCTCTCTTCCTCTCCCCTCCTCCCCCTCTTTCTTCCTCTCCCCTCCTCCATCTCCCTCTTCCTCTCCCCTCCTCCCCCTCCCTCTTCCTCTCCCCTCCTCCCCTCTCTCTTCCTCTCCCCTCCTCCCCCTCCCTCTTCCTCTCCCCTCCTCCCCTCTCTCTTCCTCTCCCCTCCTCCCCCTCTCTCTTCCTCTCCCCTCCTCCCCCTCCCTCTTCCTCTCCCCTCCTCCCCCTCCCTCTTCCTCTCCCCTCCTCCCTTTTCCCTCTTCCTCCCCCTCNTGTGTGTGTGTGTGTGTGTGTGTGTGTGTGTGTGTGTGTGTGTGTGTGTGTGTGTGTGTGTGTGTGTGTGTGTGTGTGTGTGTGTGCTTGTGCGTGTGTGTGTGTGTATGTGTTTGTGTATAATAATAACATAAGGATAAAAATGATTCCAAAAATTCTAATTCAATCTGTTTCTCTCTATCCCATGATATGATAGTTTCTCGATCTATCATTCTGTCTAGCAGTTTATATATCTATCTCCACCTACCAAACATCTGGCGTATTTCTCTCTGTGTTTCTTTATGTGCGTATATATGGATATATACATACACAAGCACATACACAAGCACACACACACACACACAGAGAGAGAGAGAGATGTTAAAACAAGGGAAGGAAATAGGAGAAAAGGGATTATGATTCAGAAGGAATGAAACAAGAGAAAGAAGAAAGTGAGATGAAAAATGAGGAAAAGGAAGAAGGATGTGACCGTGAGGATGAAAAAGAAAATGAAGAAAAATCGGAGATAAAATAAAAACAACAGTAAGATGAAAAAAAGAGACCATGAAGGAGGAAGAAGAACAACAACAATAGTAATGATAATAATAGTAATAATAATCATATAATAATAACGATGATAATACTCAAAAGATAACAGTAGTAGCAGTAGTAGTAAAAATAATATCAATATAACATTTCTAGCAACAATAACAACACCAAAGATACGAATACAAACGACAAACCATACAAAATCTTCCCCGCCCCTTCCCTTCCCCCTCCCACATCCCTACCACCCACCCCACCCCCTCCCTCTTCCTCTCCCCTCCTCCTCATCTCACTGAAATAATTTTCTTCACATGTTACAAACGAACAAAATTGAAAAGATAACAAGAAAAACAGAATATACATAATTCATTACAAGCAAGGCCTAAGTTTCAATTTGCAAACGTATTCATGCGCTTTCCGCATTTCATTCGTCTTGTTAGCCGTTGCCATGACAACTTTTAAAAAAGGCGGGAAAAACGAACGTCGTCTGCAGAGTGTCTCGTTCTTTTTTGAGTGTCTGTTCAGTGGCTGTTCTCCTTGTTCACTTTTAGTTCACTGCAACGAAAGAGATATACAAGTGTTCCTTTGGATGCTGTTCAAGGCTCTTCAAAAGGAGAAAGATGACTCAGCAGTTTTCTGCGTAGGAAACCAAATTTTTTTTTTTTTGTTTTTTTTTAGTTCTTCTTGTGTTTCTCTTTCACACTTTTTTTCTTGTTTCATTTTCGTGTTTTCACTTTTTATTGATTTACTTTATTATATTCTATGAATTTCTTTAAATTTTCCTTTTCGTTGGTTTATTCATTTTGTTTAGTTTTGTCTTTTTGTTCTTCTTTCCCATTCTTTAAAATTCTCTTTTCATCTTTTTCTTCGCTGTTGTTTCTCTTTCCTCTATGATTTTTTGAAACTTTTCCTTCTTTTCTTCTTTAATTTTCCTTTCTCTCTCTTCTTTCGTTTCGTTTCTTATTTTCCCTTTCCTTTCCCCTTTCTTTGCATAACATTTACATTTTAATTTCTATTTATTATCATTATCTTCCTTTGATTCTAATACATCCTTGGGTTATCGTCGTATCTACTGGTATCTCTGGATCACTCAAACTCTATGTCAGTTCATCTCCTCTGTCTACATCTTTAACTTCTCTCTGTGTGTTTCTTTCTCTCTCTCCCCTCTCTCTCTTCTTCTGTCTGTCTGTTTTTCCCTCTCGCTATTTCTCTAACCTCTCTCTCTCCTTCCCCTCTCTGTCTTTCTATGTTTGTCTATCTGCCTCTCTCTCTCTCTCTCTCTCTCTCTCTCTCTCTCTCTCTCTCTCTCTCTCTCTCTCTCTCTCTCTCTCTCTCTCTCTCTATATATATATATATATATATATATATATATATATATATATATATATATATATATATATATATATATATACAAATACACACACACACACACACACACACACACACACACACACACACACACACACACATACATATATATATATATATAAATATATAAATATATATATATATATATATATATATATATATATATATATATAATATATATATATATATATATATATATATATATATATATATATATATATATATATATATATATATATATATCATATGTCCGACTCTCTCCTAATAAACATCTATTTGTGTATAACTATCTATCTCTCTAACTGTCTGTTTATATATGTGTCTTGTTATTTATCTATTCTATGAGCCTCGCATATAATCTATCTATCAACGCGAAATCCATTAATCAGCCTAACAGGCTATATATTCATCTATCTATCAATATCATATCCATAAATCAACCTATCTATCAATCTATATCACAGAATGTCTATCAACCTGCTTCTATATCTATCTCTCTATCTATCTATATCACCGAATGTCTATTAATCTGCTTGTATATCAATTTCTCTATCTATCAATATCACAGAACATCTATCAATCTACCACTTGTTTGCCTATCTATCTCTCTCTCTCTCTATCTATCAATCTATATCACACTACATCTATTAATCTACTTATCTATCTATCTCTCCATACCTTACATAGGATCACAGAAAAGTCTATTTCAAAGCCACGACTTCGTGTTGGCTCTTGGTTCACCTTGCTTCTCTGAGATGGCGATGTACTTGCCAAGAATCCCGGAAAATTAAGTTCTGATGCTCGCCCAACTCTCTGCTCTCTCTCCCCTACCCTCC
>BOPN01005020.1:25000-27500 GCA_017312705.2 Penaeus japonicus | reverse complement strand
GTGAACGATGGAGAGGGCTGTCTTCCCCTTTCTCCCTGTCCCTTTCTCTCTTCCCCTTTCTCCCTTCCCCTCTCTCCCTTCCCCTTTCTCCCTTCCCCTCTCTCCCTTCCCTTCTCTCCCTGTCCCTGGCCCTGTCCATCCCTCCCTCTCTCACCCTTCCCCTATTCTTTTCTCTCTCCCTCTACTTCTCCGTTTCCCTCTCTCCCTGTCCCTGTCCATCCCCCCCTCTCTCACCCTTTCCCTATTCCTTTCTCTCTCCCTCTCTTTCTCCCTTCCCCTCTCTCCCTGTCCCTGTCCCTGTCCAATCCTCCCTCTCTCACCCTTTCCCTATTCCTTTCTCTCTCCCTCTCTTTCTCCCTTCCCCTCTCTCCCTGTCCCTGTCCCTGTCCAATCCTCCCTCTCTCACCCTTTCCCTATTCCTTTCTCTCTCCCTCTCTTTCTCCCTTCCCCTCTCTCCCTGTCCCTGTCCCTGTCCAATCCTCCCTCTCTCACCCTTTCCCTATTCCTTTCTCTCTCCCTCTCTTTCTCCCTTCCCCTCTCTCCCTGTCCCTGTCCCTGTCCAATCCTCCCTCTCTCACCCTTTCCCTATTCCTTTCTCTCTCCCTCTCTTTCTCCCTTCCCCTCTCTCCCTGTCCCTGTCCCTGTCCAATCCTCCCTCTCTCACCCTTTCCCTATTCCTTTCTCTCTCCCTCTCTTTCTCCCTTCCCCTCTCTCCCTGTCCCTGTCCCTGTCCAATCCTCCCTCTCTCACCCTTTCCCTATTCCTTTCTCTCTCCCTCTCTTTCTCCCTTCCCCTCTCTCCCTGTCCCTGTCCCTGTCCAATCCTCCCTCTCTCACCCTTTCCCTATTCCTTTCTCTCTCCCTCTCTTTCTCCCTTCCCCTCTCTCCCTGTCCCTGTCCCTGTCCAATCCTCCCTCTCTCACCCTTTCCCTATTCCTTTCTCTCTCCCTCTCTTTCTCCCTTCCCCTCTCTCCCTGTCCCTGTCCCTGTCCAATCCTCCCTCTCTCACCCTTTCCCTATTCCTTTCTCTCTCCCTCTCTTTCTCCCTTCCCCTCTCTCCCTGTCCCTGTCCCTGTCCAATCCTCCCTCTCTCACCCTTTCCCTATTCCTTTCTCTCTCCCTCTCTTTCTCCCTTCCCCTCTCTCCCTGTCCCTGTCCCTGTCCAATCCTCCCTCTCTCACCCTTCCTCCTCCTCCTCCTCTCCCTCCTCTCCCCCCCCCATCCTCCTCACAATGTCTAAGGAGATCAGATCACGATGGCCGTTTGAGATGCAAATCAAATGCTTGCTTTTGCTACAGTCCCCGTTCCGTTCCGCTGTGCTTGCTTGCCTGCTTGCCTGCTTGCTTGCCTGCTTGCTTGCCAAAGAGCCACTAGCCTCCTCTTCCCTTGGCACGTGCTTGCATCTAAAAGAGGTAAGGGAGGGAGAGGGGAAGAGGCGTGTGTGTGGGGTGGGGGTGGGGTGGGGTTGATTGGGTATATGGGGGGGTGGATTGGGTATGTGAAGGAGGGGGAGTTAGATTGGGCATGTGGGGGCAGAGGGGGGGGGGGATTGGGTATGTCGGGGGTAGCTTTGGTCTAAGACGGATTTTTTTTTTTTTTTTTTTGGGGGGGGGGGGGGGGGGGGGGTAAATGGAGGGACAGGCTAGGTAAGTAGGCATTTTAGGGGGAATTTATTTATCTATTTATCTATCTATCTATTTACCTATCTATCTGTCTATTCATATATCTATCTATTTATCTATGTATCTCTCTCTCTCTATCTATCTATCTATTTATCCATCCATTTATCTATCTATCTATCTATCTATCTATCCATCTATCTATCTATTTATCTATCTATCTACCTATACTTAATAGATGGAATCAAAATGAGGAATGGAATAGGGAGTTGAAATGCTTAATGGTGAATAGACATGCTTATATATCTAAAGGGTCATGGATGACATGAGCATAGACTGGAGTGAAATGAAGTAAAGTGACTGAAGAGGAACATGTATGCTTGCATATCTAGAATGGTATTGAGTTAAGGATATGATTGACATGAGTTCAGGCTGGAATGAAGTGAAGTGAAGTGACTAGTGAGAAATATACATGCTTGTATATCTAAAGGGCTGTAAGTAACAGCATAAATGAGATGAGTTTCGGCTGGAGTGAAGTGAGGTGAGGTGAAGTGACTGAAAAGGGACACCCATGTTTGCATATCTAAAAAGGCTGGTAAGGGAGGAGGATTACGAGCACGATTGACATGAGATTTGATTGGAGTGAAGTGAAGTGAGGTGAAGTGACTGAAGGGGAACATCCATGCTTGCATGTCTAAAAAGTGACTCAAGGGAGGAAGATTTAGAGTATAAATGACATGAGCTTGGGTTGGAGTGAAGTGAGGTGAAGTGACTGAAGAGGAACATCAGTGCTTGCATATCTAAAAAGTGAGTTAAGGGAGTTAGATTTAGAGTATAAATGACATGAGCTTGGGTTGGAGTGAAGTGAGGTGAACAGAAGTG
>BOPN01005019.1:101027-107931 GCA_017312705.2 Penaeus japonicus | reverse complement strand
TATATATATATATATATACATATTTGTGTATACACACACACACACACACACACACAAACACACAAACACACACACACACACACACACACACACGCACACACACACACATACACACACACAAACACACACACACACACATACACACACACACTCACAAACACATACACACACATATATGTGTGTATGTATATATATATATATATATATATATATATATATATATATATATATATATATATATACATACCAAGAAGAAAAATGGCGAGAAGTCAACAAGCACTTAGCAATAAGCGAAAACACTTATACAATCTCCCTCTGAACCAGCAATGTATCTCTTCTTCTTCCTAGAAGTATGTATGCAAATCCAATTACGAGTTTAAATTGTAATACTAAGTCACGATGATACTGTGTAAACATACTTTGTTACCTCTTCAGCGGAATTAGCCTACTTAAGGTTAATAAGATTCATAAAGTTTATACACGCATGGCGAAACATATGAGGACCTGCTTCCCATGCAGCTATAATAAAAAAAGATTCTGTCTCTATTTCCTTGGCATAATAAGGGAAGTTTTGCATAGTGATTACATTCTTTTAACATGGGTCTTCCACGCAGCCTCATAACTTAGAGCACAAATTTTCACTATTCTGATTTTTTTTTTTTTTTTTTTTTTTTTTTTTTTTTTTTTTTTTTTTTTTTTTTTTTTTTTGCTTTGATCTAAAAATTTGATTTTGTGGTTTATTACTAGATTCTATTATTTATCATGTAGGATAGTATGATCAATAGTATGATATACACAATTTGTCAGTATAAAAGATTGAAGTATTATACTGCCTGGCAGATAATGTATCATCCAATCGTTGATATTAATCTTTTTGCTTCTATTTCCCTAATTCATAGATATGTGTTGCAGATTTCCTTCAATGGATAGCAATGACAGTGTTGAGCTTTTTTCTTCTAAAGTCAAAGAACTGATAGTGGTGTAGGAGATAACATGGAGCAAACATGTTACTAGGAAATATGAGCCATTCGAGCATAATCAAAGAGTTTTCTGTTGCCAAGCATCGTTTGAACGCTCCCTCTCTCTCTCTCTCTTTCTCTATTTATAAATCTATTTCTGTCTCTTTCACACACGCTCTCTCTCTATCCATCTATCTTCTCCTTTTTCTCTCTCTCTCATCTATCTATCTATCTCTATCAAGCACACATACTCTCTCTCATTCTCTCTTTATCTCTTTCTATCTCTATCACTCACACACGTACTTTATCAATCTATCCCACACACACATTCTCTCTCTCTCTCTCTCTCTCTCTCTCTCTCTCTCTCTCTCTCTCTCTCTCTCTCTCTCTCTCTCTCTCTCTCTCTCTCTCTCTCTCTCTCTCTCTCTCTCTCTCTCTCTCTCTTGTGTAATATTTTGACATATGTTTATCATTATATGAAGTGTATCTAAAGGTCTCAATTCTTTCACGTCGTAGAGATTCTGTTCTACATATATGCTGCTTCTTCATTTCGGTATTTAACTCGCACACACACACACACACACACACAAATACACACACACACATACAAATACACACACACACACACACACAAACACACACACACACATACACACAAAGCACAGGAAAATCACAGATATCACAGGAAAACAATAATAAAAAAAGAAAAAAAAAATAGAATATAGCATTTAATATTTCCTTTAACTCCTTTCTCTTACTGTTCATCTAATCACTAATCCCCATTATCATCTTATTTTTTTTCGTTTTTATCCTAATTGCATTTGATAATAATGCTAACCTTAATTAATAGTCACTGTCGCTGCCTCGCTCTCAGAACAGAGCAAAGAGTACCTAGCAAAGAACACATCCGAATACCGGACAGCACGGCTCGACAGATAAAGTGGTTCTGCAACTCGAATAGTTTTGAAAAATTGCAAAACATACTATGGGCAATAACGCTAGAATATTGCGACGCACTTAATGAAAAACTGTGCATGCCAGACTTATGTTGTATAGATAGACGAGACTTTATTGCAGGGAACTTTTCTGGAGGATGTTGCATACCGTCACTTGGTAAACTGAGTGTGTTATTGTTATTTTGTTATGTATCTAGTTAACAATGCTTCGATGTATTGAGGATGATAGTGATGATAGTGATAATGATAATGATTATGATGATGATAATTATGATGATGATGATGATGATGGTGATGATGATGATTATGATGATGATGATAATTTTGATGATGATGGTGATGATGATGATGATTATGATGATGATAATTATGATGATAATGATGATGAGGATGAGGATAAAGATGATGACGATGACTATTACCACTACCATCAAAAGTATTAACATCATAATCTGTCTGATCACAAATTACGATTCATTAATCAAAGAGACATTTTGACGGCGGTTGTCCCTCGAAAGAAATTTTCAGAGAAGAATATATATATATGTATATATATATATATATATATATATATATATATATATATATATATATATATATGTGTGTGTGTGTGTGTGTGTGTGTGTGTGTGTGTGTGTGTGTGTGTGTGCTCATATATATATTTATATACACATATATACATCTACAGTATATGCATATATATACATATAGACAAATACTCACACACACACACAAACACACACACAAACAAACAAACAAACATACATGTACTCTTATGTGTGTGATTATGCATAGTATTCATAAATTCACTTTTCCATCACTTTCCGTGCCCAGACCTTCCGGGCGCGGCCAGCGCGAGAGGCCAATTAACCTGGGCGTTCAGGCTCTTGGCTCCCGTGAAACAAAGGAGCACTTTCTCACGCGACCTTTCACGCCACTCCTTCGCGTGTTCATTAATGATATAAAACAAATTAAGTATTTCTAACTACGTAGCATCTCTGCTTACGCAACTCGTCTGCCTAAGAACTCAAGGTTTTGAATACATGCTATTTATATATATGTATATATATATATATATATATATATATATATATATATATATATATATATGTATTATATTATATATTATTATATATATATTATTATTATATATATATATATATATATATATATATATATATATATATATATATATATATATATATATATATATATATATATATATATAGCGCTCTCGCGGTCTGTGTGTGTGTGTGTGTGTGTGTGTGTGTGTGTGTGTGTGTGTGTGTGTGTGTGTGTGTGTGTGTACATATATATTTATTTATTTATTCATTCTTTTAGATAGATAGATAGATCTATGTATATATATACATTTATTTTTCTGAAAGAAGGAAAATAAAAAGACCACTATTCCAGTGTTCTCCAAGGCACGTGGAGCGACTCTCCCGCCGAGAGCAGAACTTCAAAGAGGCGACCAAGAAGCGATCAAAACGGCCTCGATGTTCACACCTCTCCTTCGCCTAACAAACAAAGGCAGAACAGCGAAAGAACAGCGAAAGAACAGCGACCGAACAACGACACAATGGGCTTTAATGGCAGCCGGATCGAGGCAACGACGTGAGCTCCTCCAGGACACCGACTGGGGAATGGAAGGCATTTTTCTCTCCTGAGGTGGCGGCGGCGCCATAAGGACGAGCGCCGACGTATTGTTTCGTCTTCGAACAAAGTCATTTGTGTGGCTACGGACCCCGTCTCCCTGTGTCTAGCTATTCCTTTATCCTTATATGTCTTTATTTTATAGGTCTTCCTATTAGAATTTATATGAATATGTATGTATATATATATATATATATATATATATATATATATATATATATATATATAAACATACACACACACACACACACACACACACACACACACACACATATATATATATATATATATATATATATATATATATATATATATATATATATATATATACACATATATATACATATATATATACATACATATATATATATATATATATATATATATATATATATACATATACATATATGTATATATATATATATATATATATATATATATATATATATATATATACATATATATATATATATATATATATATATATATATATATATATATATACATACACATATATATATATGTATATATATATATAAATGATTATATATATATATATATATATATATATATATGTGTGTGTGTGTGTGTGTGTGTGTGTGTGTGTGTGTGTGTGTGTGTGTGTGTGCATACATGTATAGAATACGTACATCTTCAATCATATTCGGCATGAAACCCTACTATTTCCCGGAAAATACCCTTGGCAACATGCATGTACACTGAAGAAACAGCCGGAGCCAAACAAGCAAAAGAATCACAGCCCGCCATAGATATATTCCTCCGGGAGAGCCGAAGAAAGATAGACTAATGTAACACGGGATTTGGGGGCTGGTGATAACGCCCGCAAGACAAAGCCAATATCAAAATGGGTCCCGAGAGAGGCTTCTCCATCAGTAAGCAAAGCCTTCGAACCGCGGTGCTGTGTGTTCGCGTTCCAAAGTGGATCTCTCAATGGGGCGATGTTTCTTTTGGCGTGGGGGGGAGGGAGGGAGAGGGGGGGGGGGGGGTTGTGACGCAGAGTTAGATTTCCTTAACATCATATGACACAATGATGGATGTAAACTTGAGGGTTAGTGACAGTGAATCGTTGGTAATTATGTTCGGTATTATGATAGGATTTATACTGATTAACACTGACATTTACTCTATCTGCATTTTTATCTCTCATACGCTTAAGATATATCTGTACGTATATCTGACTACCTATAAATATCTATAACTATGTATTTAAATCCAAATTTTTATATATTTATACGCGTATACCTCTGTGCCTCTCTCTCTCTCTCTTTTTTCTCTGTCTCTCAGTCTCTGTCTCTTTCCCTCTCTCTCTTTCTCTCTTTCACACACACGCACAAATACACACACACACACACACACACACACACACACAACATTGCGCACACGCACACTGAAAATATTGCTACTAAAATGCAATAATGATATTACTGTGACAATGATATTAATGATTATCATGAATATCAATCAAATAATAACGATATATATTGCTAGAGTAATTATAATTTTTGGAATGATGCGATATTAATTCTTGAAAGTCAATGGTTAATACTAATGCTATATATATATATATATATATATATATATATACATATATATTTTTTTTTTCCTTTTCTCTTCCTATCACCTCGTATGGATAAACACATTTGACTTTGCTGACGTCATACATTTCCTTTGAGGTATATATATATATATATATATATATATATATATATATATATATATATATATTCATGTGTGTGTGTATGTGTGTGTGTGTCTGTTTGTGTGTGTGTGTGTTTGTGTGTGTGTAGAATATATATATACATATATATATATATATATATATATATATATATATATATATATATATATATATATATATATACACACACACACACACACACATATGTATATATAAATATATATATATATATATATATATATATATATATATATATATATATGATAAAAAAACCGATGAAATTAAACTTAACGGCAACAATAATATAAAAGATCACAGATAAAGATGATGATAACAAAAATGATAATAACAATTACAATAATAATGATACCAATAACGACAATAATGATTTCATGATAATTATATAATCAGTTTAATAACAACACACCCACATCTCTCTGGGTGTGGAGTGATCGACGTAGCCTACCATGTCGTTACAGGAATATGCCATATAAGAAATTTCTTCATTATATACATATATTTTTTTCTTCTAAGTAACCACACTTTTCTCGGGACTTCTAGAATGAGTTGCATCTTGATACAATAACATCTGGAGGGTTAAATGAAAACATAAACATTGATCGAACGGCGAATAAGACTACCCATCCCGCCCATACGCCCATGGCTTTAGTCCAAGGAGTGGCAATTTACCCCAACCCTCACTATCTTTATCCGACGGGCGTGTCCGTCGTCCACCATACTGAAACATCCGCACTCAGATTGCCATCATTGCAACTCAAACTATGTCTATGTTGGTATATGGCTTCCTCCATCTCACTATTGAGTCTTCTTCGTAAATCTTTCTGAACTGAGCTGATATCACACTGGTGTATAGTAAACGTCATCTTCTATGGACCTACAGTCTGCGGACAAGACATGGTATATTCAGTGTATATAACTTCTTCGGCCACCCAGCTGAGACGTGTATATCAATCAGCCTTGAAAAAAATAAAAAGAAGTAGTAACAGTAATAGTAGCAGTAGTAATAGTAATAGTAATAATGGTAATGATGATGATAACAGTAACTAATATTTCTAATGATATCTATAATTATTACTACTATTATTACTACTATTATTATTATTTTAATCATTATCATGTTAGTAATAATGATGAGAAACATATTGATATAAATAATGATGGTGGTGATGATGATAATTACAATAGTAATAATAATAATCTCATTTACTCTTTCTTTATTACGTTTGTATGATGAAGTCAATATTCAAACAAACATATATCTTAACATTTAATTCATGATCTATACAGCAGAATCATATTGCTTTTATGTTTTTATTTTTATTCATTTTTATTAATTAATTTATTATTATCCTTTAAAGTTCTTCACAGGTCTATGCTCATTGCGTTTACAAAGCATTTTGAATTGTACATAAAAGTGTGTACAGTTTGAATATTCCTTGTTTGAATGGCATCTCTGAATGACCTTCATCTAACGAAACAATTCTACATTTGTCTTTGTTATGCTGCTTTAAATTAGTTCATGTAATATAGATGCACTTTAACTTGGAGAGAAAATAATAGCAGAAAATGCACAAGGCAAATATCTTCCTTCTCGCTTGTTTGTATTCTACAAG
>BOPN01005019.1:15000-20000 GCA_017312705.2 Penaeus japonicus | reverse complement strand
TATGAATTGTGGTTATTTAAAAGTCTACGGGGGGATGAGACACGGGGAAATAAGTATCATTGTTAATGGCACACATTGAAGTGATTTATGTAATTATAAGCGTTCTAGATATAACCAAACTGTTATCCCTTGTATAATACTATCATGTCTCTTCCTTTCTCTACTCAGCTTGAACATTTATGAGCTACATGTTTTAATCAAGAACACCTTCTAGGATGAATTCATGTATATATTTTTTTTTATACCGAAATGTATTGGGATTGAGATAAATCTACTTTTTATCTCAACTTTTCTTCGCATAATGATAAAGTTAAAACAAGAAAGAATAAAGATAAAAAATAAATGAAACTAAACCCAGTATATATTTAAAAGTTATCTTTAATTCATGTTTTAGAGGCTGGTTGTCTGCTATTTTATATTTACACAAACTCACACACGCGCGCACGCAAACGCACACACACACATGTTGTACGTGTATATGTATATATATATATATATATACATATATATAGATATATATATATATATCAATATATATATAATATATATATATATATATATATATATATATATATATATATATATATATTTATATATATATATACAGTATATATATATATATATATATATATATATATATATATATATATATATATATATATATACATATATATATATATATATATATATATATATATATATATATATATATATATATATATATATATATATATATATATATATATATATATAGTATATATATATATATATATATATATATATATATATATATATATATATTATATATATATATATATATATATTTATATATATATAGTATATATATATATATAGTATATATATATATATATATATATATATATATATATATATATATATATATATATATATATATATATATATATATATATATATATATACCTACATACACACACACAAACACACACACATGTTGTCCGTGTATATGCATGTATATATATATATATATATATATATATATATATATATATATATATATATATATATATATATATATATGTGTGTGTGTGTGTGTGTGTGTGTGTGTATATACAGTATATCGATATATACATATATACATACATACATGAATATACATACATATATATATATATATATATATATATATATATATATATATATATATATAGAGAGAGAGAGAGAGAGAGAGAGAGAGAGAGAGAGAGAGAGAGAGAGATGTATATATATACATATATATATACATACATACATATATATGTATATATACATAGATAGATATATATATACATACATACATAAATATATATATATATATATATATATATATTTATATATGAAAAAAAAAATGTGTGTGTATGATGAAGTTACTTACTAGACAATTTATCTTCGATAGAGACCATATGCAATATCTTTACATTTTATTTTCTATTTGTGAACATGTACATCTTTATTGCAAAACCTTAGGCTTAGGACTTTGATCTTGAAACGTCGAAAATATCTCAATCACAAACATACACACCTTCGCATACATACATGGAAAAAAAGAGAGAGAGAGAGAGAGAGAGAGAGAGAGAGAGAGAGAGAGAAAGAGAGAGAGGAGGGAGAGAGAGAGAGAGAGAGAGAGAGAAAGAGAAAGAGAGAGCGAGAGAGAGCGAGAGAGAGAGAGAGAGAGAAAGAAAGAATATCATAGTTAAATAACTTTCCTTGATTCATTCGAAGTTAAAACCAATGCATATAGTCTTGATATCAATACTCTCTTATCATTATCGATTTATTGTGTCTAGCAATCTAGTAGATATAGAAATGCAATGCAAACTAATCTAAAATTTACGAGTAAAAACCGTTGTTGATACAAAAAAAAAAAAAAACAAAAAAAAACGACGTAATTCTGTGTAAAATTTTACATCAATGGTGATAGCTGATAGACGGTTTTTTTCGATTTTCTCCCTTTTTTTCTTTTATTTTGCTACGGAAGTTTTCATTACAGTATCATTAACAACTGAAATTACAGTTGCAATCTCAACGATGTCTAAATCAGCAATTTAAGTGACTGTGCACGAGGGAGAAAAGGCTGTCTAAATGGTAACGTCTGACAGCTCAAGTATATTCCCTGGAAGTTTGTAAAGTTTGTTCATTACCTCAACAACTTGCGAACTGTCAGAACTCTTGGTTATTAAACCAATTTTGTGGTTACCTTCGCAAAGTTCCTCTATTCCTTATAATCATGCAGTCTGGCTGAATATTTGGGTATGTATATGTATGTATGTATATGTATGTATATATGTATATGTATATATGTGTGTGTGTGCGTGTGTGTGTGTATGCATGTATATATGTATATATATGTATATATATATATATATATATATATACGTATATGTATATATATACATATATATACATATATATATAAGTATATATATATATACATATATATACATATATATATATATATATACATATATATACATATATATATAAGTATATATATACATATATATAAGTATATATATACATATATATAAGTATATATATACATATATATATATATAAGTATATATAAGTATATATATACATATATATAAGTATATATATACATATATATAAGTATATATATACATATATATAAGTATATATATACATATATATAAGTATATATATATACAGCATATATATACATATATATAAGTATATATATATACATATATATAAGTATATATATACATATAAGTATATATATACATATATATATATATATATATATATGTATACATATATATATATTCACACACACACAAATATGTATATGTGTGTGTGTGTGTCCAGAAGTTGGACGGGGTTGTGTGCATTTATGTGTATATGTGTATGTGTGTGTATGTTTGTATGTTGTGTGTGTGTGTGTGTGTGTGTGCGTACGAGTGTCTGTCTGTAAGTGTGTGTATGATTCTTTTCTTCTCTCTCTCTCTCTCTTTTTCTGACTGATTTTACAAAGAGGTCTCATATCAGGAATCGGCAATGCTCGTAACCGTTAGGAACACAGTTCAGAAGCTTACTGTAGGTTGAGCTCTGGCATTCGTTGAATGAAAGTGAGATGGAGCAAGATCAAAGGATTCCAGTTAGATGTTTCACTGAACCAGGAGAATTTTCAAAACAGCATCACGAACACCAAAGCAACGGTGATTTCGAACCATTAAGGGTTGAAGGTAATCTCTAAGAAACGCACTTTGATCGAAATCTTGTTAGCTTCCTGGCCGGTTCTGGACTTCAGTAGCTAGTTACGTGATTATCATTTTTATTAATAGTAATAATTTTGTTATCAATATCATTTTCATTATGCATATATACATACATACATACATACATACATACATACATGCATACATGCATACATATATATATATATATATATATTTATATATTCATATTTTAGTATATGTGTGTATGCGTGTGTGTTGTATATTTGCGCCATGCAGCATTACAATGTCTGCAATGACAAGGGTGATTTCTTAAGTGAATGCAATATCTCAACCGAAACTGTCGCGGAATGCAGATAGTTTCTGGGTTATATATCACCTGAATTCGATTATGGGAATGCAAAATCACCTTGAGATTGCCCTGCCCGTCTTTAGTAGCACCTTATGGCCACACACGAAGGAGAGCGGAACCTGCCTCTCCCTCTATGACAGGAACACGACGCCATTATCACAAGAACGGCTCCTGCAAAACCTTTATATCTATTCTTACTAATCTTCACTAATTTGATATATCGTGCACTACTCGTACATTATTACTACTACTTTCATTATTTTGATTATCACCATCTTGTTATAATTACTGTCAACAATGATGTGTATATTAATTTATTAAGACAGTTCTATGTATGAAAGTACTTTATATGCGCGTAACAAAAAATACTGAATTCTGCATATATGTGTATGTGTATACGCACATACAAAAAAATAACAATAATAAAATAAAAAAAAATATATAAAAAAATAAATGATATATACATATATATATATATATATATATATATATATATATATATATATATATATGTGTGTGTGTGTGTGTGTGTGTGTGTGTGTGTGTGTGTGTGTGTGTGTGTTTGAGTGTGTATGTGTTTGAGTGTGTGTGTATGTGTGTCTGTATGACTGACTGAGTGTGTAGACAGAAAGATAGATAAATGGATAGATAAATATTTGTTAAGCATTAACCCTGCAACTCCGGTTGGCAAGACGATTATGCAATGCCATTAGTGGTCATGTCTTCGGCATGAATTGAGCATTCTCGTCAACATCCATATCGTGCAAGCTTCTGTTCGGGTTACAATAATCATGATGATTACCATATCAATCTTCGTGATTATATGCATGATTTCGAAGAAAAATGTACGGGTGTATATGTACACACACACACACACACACACACACACACACATATGGGGGTACTCTCGAATAACGCCGTTGTCACCACAAAAGTGGTATCGATGGATTCCTCTTAACCTCTACTATTCATATATAGTGAAATTAATGAGCGCTTCCACCCCTGGAGCCCACAATCTGGGTCCCGATAGTAGGGGAGGGCATGAAGTAGATCAGGGAAATTGCAGGGTAAAATATGAATTCCGGCCATATTTCGTTTGCAAAATCTTAACCCAATTGCCTACCTAACTTCGCCTAGTTTTGAAGTTAACCCTAGCCAAGAGGGGGCTTCGCCCCCCCCCCTTTTTTTTTTAAGGCACTTCGTGCTACTTCAGTAGCACGAAAAGCTTAACCCAACTACCTACCTCACTTTGCCTAGATTTAAAGTCAGCCTTTGCGAAGAGGGAGCTACGCCCCCCTGTGGACCTCCCCTATTCAGGGCACTTCGAGCTAATTATGATGCGTAATTAGTTCTGTAGAAGAAAATGCCACGACCACGAATAACCTCCACACTGCGCCATGATGACAGCAACTGAGTCTTCGTCTCATATATTC
>BOPN01005019.1:7500-10000 GCA_017312705.2 Penaeus japonicus | reverse complement strand
CATACCAGCAACATCGTAGCATGGAAATGATAGAATATGCATATGCCGTTCGTAATTGTCAGCAGGACATGTTTAATGACATTACTCAAACCGGATAATCCTATAGTAAATCTATTTCTTCCAACAATTTTGGACATGAATATCCTTATGTTTTAATTGCTACAAATGTCAACGTAAAGTCAATTCTAAATTTATAGTCAGCACGAACATGGCATGAGATAAAACTGAACATAGGCAACATAAAGAAGATATTTCAAAGCGTGACATTTCGAGTAGGAACCAACGATGAAACCGAGATGGATTTTGTCATTTAGAGTGATTCGAAACCTCAAGTTCATTTTAAGTATTCCTTTTTTAAATTGTGACTGTGTTTTCTTTCAACTTTGGTCACATGACTGTCTATAATTGTTTTTAGAATAAAATACGCTCACTCTTCCTGATTAATCATCAATCATTTCCTTCAAAAGCAACTCATAATGCGAAGGTGAATAACCCTTCCATTCAATCCCCCACCATCTAGCCAGTCTCCCCTCGGGCCTCGTGCGCCAAAATCCGTTCAGGCTTTGGTCTTTTCATTCTTCCCTCTTGTTCCATATTCATGTTTTTTTGTTTTTTTTCTTGCTGTTCTGCAATCCGCATATCCTCTCTTTGTTTCCCCTGTCTTTCTGCAGTTCCATCTACCAGATATTGTCTGTAAATTCAATTCGTTATCACCTCCTTCTTTGTCTTTACTCCGGTTCTTCCGCAAAAGCTTACTGTCACCAGTGAGTGTCCACTATTTTGGTTGGAAAGATGATATGGATGAATAAACGATGCGATATGTATATATATATATATATATATATATATATATATATATATATATATATATATATATGTATATATATATACATGTATATATATACATATATATGTATATACACATATATATACATATACATATATATATATATATATATATATATATATATATATATATATATATATATATATATATACATACATATGTGTGTGTGTGTGTATGTTTGTATAGATATGTGTATATATCTAAACATATATATATATATATATATATATATATATATATATATATATATATAAACATATATATATATATATATATATATATATATATATATATATATATATATATATATATATATATGTATATATATATCTGTGTGTGTGTGTGAGAGAGAGAAAGATGGTAGAATGCAGTTACGCATTTAATATAGAAATACATACATACATACATACATATATATATATATATATATATATATATATATATATATATATATATTAATGTTCTTGAGTATATCCTCTACTTTTGTTTGTTGCCTGATCCATGTGGCTCTTTTCTTGTCTCTTAAGCTAACTCCTAGCATAAGCCTTTCCATTCCTCTTTGAGCACTTATTAATTTCCTCTCGAGTGCGTTGGTCGTAGTCCATGTTTCAGACCCGTACGTCATGACGGGGAGGACATATTGGTCAAAAATCTTTCTCTTTAGACATAGTGGCAGACGACTTCGTAATATATTACTATGTGTACCGAAGGCACTCCAACCTAGCCTGAGTCGCCGTTTTATCTCGGCTTCGCAGGATGTACTCGTCTTGACGAGTTGCCCTAGGTATACATACTCGTTCTCTGCTTCCAGTACCTCGCCCTGTATTTTTATTTGCTTAACTGGGGTTCGACTGTTGAGCATGACTTTAATATTTTTCATGTTCATTTTAAGGCTAATCTTCAACCTTTCCCTATTAAAATCGCTTATTAATTGTTGTAATTCATCTGCTGACTTACTGAGATGAACAATGTCATCTGCAAATCTTAAATTGCTTAAGTGCTCATTCCCTATTTCTCCTTCCAGTCTAACTTCTTGAATACTTCTTCAAAGCAAGCAGTCAACAGCCTCGGTGAGATGGCGTCGCCCTGCCTAACACCTTTTTTTATTGGTATTTTATTGGTTTCTGCGTGGATTTTGATGGTCGCTATTCCATCTCTATATATATCCTCTAATAATCTGCAGTATATTTCCTCTACTCCTTGTTTACGAATTGCATCTAGTACTGCAGATATCTGTACCGAATCGAATGCCTGTTCATAATCTACGGATGCCATACACAGGGGCTTCCTATATTCGTTTGTTTTCTCTTTTATTTTAGCTAGTGTGTGGAAATGGTCTGTAGTTAAGAATCCGCTGCCGAACCCTGCCTGTTCCCTGGGTTGTTTTGAATCTAATGTATCGGTGATGATTTTTGTGAACAGCTTATATATTACTGAAAGGAGGCTTATAGGTCGGTAATTCTTTAAGTGTTTTGTGTCTCCCTTTATGTGTATTAAAATTATTATTGCGTTTTTCCAGGATTTCGGAGTTTTACCGACGCATAGACATCTGCTAGAAAGGTTGTATTTTACTGCCGCAATCTCTCCTGCATTTTGGATAAGATCTACACTAATGCCGTCTTCTCCTGGTGTTTTTCCTCTTTTCATGCCTTT
>BOPN01005018.1:90000-102500 GCA_017312705.2 Penaeus japonicus | reverse complement strand
CTGATCTCTCTAGATTTTACGTTATTTTATTAATCTGCAGTAACCTGACAACGCGAGTGCTCCAGAAGCGTTACGATGATATAATTCTGTCGTTTTATTATAAGAATTAAGGAATCAAGTCGCTCTGTGTCAGCTCACCTTTGCCATGGCGTTTAAAATCTCTTTCTGAACATGGAGATGTAGAAGATATATGTATGGCAGAATTCATCTAATGATTATTAACAAGAAAACAAAATAAGATATAATAAGGATATCCAAAACAGATAAATGGGAACGGAGTATGCAGTCACATCACATTCCCAAAGCTCATTCCTAAACTAGGTTTTTCTTTAAATGAACACTAACGCAGGTATAAGGAACTCGGATTATTGTCATCATTACTTTTTTCATATTCTCATTCTGATTCCTATCATTACTATTATCACTGCTATTAGCAATAGCCTCTTCTCTTACCCTTTCCAATATCTCTCCTTTGGCATTATCTTTTAATCCTTCTATTTTTTTAAGCAAATACGAACGTGGCTACGAACTAACTGACACTGATGTCAATTTCTTTAATCCAAATCATCATGATGGAATATATCAAGCTACCAAAGATTGCAAACGAAGTAGAAAAATAAAGAATTAAAGTAAAGATATTTATAAAAGGAGATACTACCAAACAACCCTTAAGGACAACCCCATGGACTCAGCATAACAAAATCATATAGGGCTATCTAGCTCTACATATATTAACCAATTTACGTCTATGCACGTACTCACATAGAGATCAAATAAATCAGATGCAGATTGGCCGTTCTCATTAAGCAATTCACTTAGAATAGTTTGTTGCTGATCTTTGCAGATTTGACTTTATTTTATTAATTTAAAATAACCTTATAATTTGCGATCTCAAGAAGCGCTACAGTGGTTTCATTCAGTCATTTTTATTATAAGAATTAAGGAATCAAGTCACTCTGTAATACCTCACCTTTGCCATAGCTTTTACATTTTTTCTAAACACGTTTTACAATAAATGCTTAGCATAAACTGCATAGAGATAAGAGGATAAAGATAAGGAAGAATTCCCTGGAATGCCATGCAACTCACAGGACATACATTACAAAGACCCATCATTCCTTTGATAATTGACATCCTTAAAATCAGAAAGACAATACAAACACAAAGTATTTAATGTAAAAAAGTATCTGAGGTATACCTTCTGTAAGAAAACAACTCGGTTTTAAATATTATAGTTGACATTACCATTGAATGAGTTAGTGTCTAGCAATTCATGGTATTGAAAAGCTGGATGAATGAATAAAAAGCATATCAGCTCTTCCTCGTAAAAAAATAATCTAAGCTTTATTCGCATCATCACTCATGCCCTTTTACAAATAACTGTCATGGTAACGCATTGAGATTCCAAACTTAGTACATCCTTATTTAATGTAATCTCTGTTATTTAATGAAAACATGAAAAAGCTGTAAAATAGATTCATATGAAGTTGGATATATTTCGTCCTGCGTTCGTAGGTCTAATGATATCCAAACCGCTTTAGTGGGATAAATTTACACGATTGAAAATTTAGATAACACTACATGAAACAAAACATTCTTCAGTTCTCTCTAATAATCACAAGAAAGCATCGAACATAATGAAAAAAGGATACCCAAAACAGATCAGTGGGAACGAAAATGCAACACACACGTTCCCTATTTCATCCCTAACTAGGTTCCTCGGGTCGTTCCCCCAATCCCAGTTTCTGAGATCACACCTCATGTATAAAATACTCCATGAATCTACCTCATCATTCTACTTCTTTGCAGCCAAGAAAGCAAGATGAAGTTCATTGTAGTGTTCCTTTTCATGACCTTATTTGCATCTGTTACTTTGGGATTTGTTGTGCCGATCCCGCTTCCTGTTCCGTTGCTCAAGGGATTGGACGTCAGCCTCGCGGTGGGAGACCAGCCAGTATTTGCTCCTGTTGATTATGGACACAGACTTGTGCCTTCATACCATGTTCAACAACGCCGTTATTAGTTACGATAAATAAAGTATGGACGTATATCCCGGCTCATTTCTCTTATCCGATAAGAATGAATTTTACTTTCTGTAATATAATATTCTCATTGTGATTCCTATTATCACTCCTATTAGGAATATCCGTATATCTAACCCGTATATCAGTTTATATATTTGATACATAGTTTCTTTGTTTAAATAAACTAAAATGAAATACAATAAATATCTCTCTATATAAATATCTACCTATATATGTCTACCTGTATATCTTTCTACCTATATATGTCTACCTGTATATCTTTCTACCTATATATGTCTACCTGTATATCTTTCTACCTATATATCTTTCTACCTATATATCTTTCTACCTATATATCTTTCTACCTATATATCTTTCTACCTATATACCTGTCTACCTATATACCTGTCTACCTATATATCTGTCTACCTATATATCTGTCTACCTATATATCTGTCTACCTATATATACTGTCTACCCATATACCTGTCTACCCATATATCTGTCTACCCATATATCTGTCTACCCATATATCTGTCTACCTATATATCTGTCTACCTATATACCTGTCTACCTATAGACGCTATTGCTCCTTAACCCCTGAATTCCAGTTGTGTTGTTTGATTATTATCATGATTTTCATTGTCTAAATCTTCATCCTGATTATCAATACCAATTCATATGTTCTCTAAGTCCATCTCAATAGCATATTGGATGATAAGCATGCTACCATTCGGGGATAAAAACAAATAAGATGTTATATTATGGGATAATAACAAGTAAGATGCTACCATTCTGGGATAATAACAAGTAAGATGTTACCCTTCAGGGATAATAACAAATAAGATGTTACCATTCGGGGATAATAACAAATAAGATGTTACCATTCGGGGATAATAACAAGTAAGATGTTACCATTCGGGGATAATAACAAGTAAGATGTAACCATTCGGGGATAATAGCAAGTAAAACGTTACCATTCGGGGGTAATAACAAGAAAGATATTACCATTCGGCGTTAATGACATCTATTTGCATTATGATTTCAGAATATGTTCCTGTCCCTTAACCGCTCTCTTTCCTTTCCTCTCGCTCTCTCTCTCTGCCGTCTGTCTATCTCTCTTTTTCTCGCTTAGTTGTTAGACAGATATACTGTATAGTTAGACAGATATACTGTATAGTTAGACAGATATACTGTATAGTTAGACAGATATACTGTATAGTTAGACAGATATACTGTAGAGTTAGACAGATATACTGTAGAGTTAGACAGATATACTGTATAGTTAGACAGATATACTGTATAGTTAGACAGATATACTGTATAGTTAGATATACTGTATAGTTAGACAGATATACTGTATAGTTAGACAGATATACTGTATAGTTAGACAGATATACTGTATAGTTAGACAGATATACTGTATAGTTAGACAGATATACTGTATAGTTAGACAGATATACTGTATAGTTAGACAGATATACTGTATAGTTAGACAGATATACTGTATAGTTAGACAGATATACTGTATAGTTAGACAGATATACTGTATAGTTAGACAGATATACTGTATAGTTAGACAGATATACTGTATAGTTAGACAGATATACTGTATAGTTAGACAGATATACTGTATAGTTAGACAGATATACTGTATAGTTAGACAGATATACTGTATAGTTAGACAGATATACTGTATAGTTAGACAGATATACTGTATAGTTAGACAGATATACTGTATAGTTAGACAGATATACTGTATAGTTAGACAGATATACTGTATAGTTAGACAGATATACTGTATAGTTAGACAGATATACTGTATAGTTAGACAGATATACTGTATAGTTAGACAGATATACTGTATAGTTAGACAGATATACTGTATAGTTAGACAGATATACTGTATAGTTAGACAGATATACTGTATAGTTAGACAGATATACTGTATAGTTAGACAGATATACTGTATAGTTAGACAGATATACTGTATAGTTAGACAGATATACTGTATAGTTAGACAGATATACTGTATAGTTAGACAGATATACTGTATAGTTAGACAGATATACTGTATAGTTAGGCAGATATACTGTATAGTTAGACAGATATACTGTATAGTTAGACAGATATACTGTATAGTTAGACAGATATGCTGTATAGGTAGACAGATATACTGTATAGGTAGACAGATATAGGTAGACAGATATATAGGTATACATATACACGTAGACAGATATACTGTATAGGTAGACAGATATAGGTAGACAGATATATAGGTATACATATACACGTAGACAAATATACAGGTAGACAGTATGTATCAAATATATAATCTGATACATATATTTATATTTCAGATCTAAGATCGACTGTTAAGTTACTTCTACTGATTCCATTAAATGCTTATACTATAAACGACCGAAAAATATGTTTTACAGACGTCAAGCATCTTTCATTTTCTACTTCGACTGCCATCTTCATATTTCTCTTCAGAAGATTCATCGTCATCATTTGCATTTTAAAAAATTATATTGTTGTATGTTAAAAGTAATAACAGAATGAAAAGGGGTTAGATATACGGATATAAATGTGATTCCTATTATCATTAGGAATATCCGTATATCTGTCTACCTATATCTGTCTACCTATATCTGTCTACCTATATCTGTCTACCTATATCTGTCTACCTATATCTGTCTACCTATATCTGTCTACCTATATCTGTCTACCTATATCTGTCTACCTATATCTGTCTACCTATATCTGTCTACCTATATCTGTCTACCTATATCTGTCTACCTATATCTGTCTACCTATATCTGTCTACCTATATCTGTCTACCTATACAGAAATCTGTCTAACTATACATAAATCTGTCTAACTATACATAAATCTGTCTAACTATACAGAAATCTGTCTAACTATACAGTATATCTGTCTAACTATACAGTATATCTGTCTAACTATACAGTATATCTGTCTAACTATACAGTATATATGTCTAACTATACAGTATATCTGTCTACCTATACAGTATATCTGTCTAACTATACAGTATATCTGTCTACCTATACAGTATATCTGTCTACCTATATATCTGTCTACCTATACAGCATATCTGTCTACCTATACAGCATATCTGTCTACCTATACAGCATATCTGTCTACCTATATATCTGTCTACCTATACAGTATATCTGTCTACCTATATATCTGTCTACCTATACAGTATATCTGTCTACCTATACAGTATATCTGTCTACCTATACAGTATATCTGTCTACCTATACAGTATATCTGTCTACCTATACAGTATATCTGTCTACCTATACAGTATATCTGTCTACCTATACAGTATATCTGTCTACCTATACAGTATATCTGTCTACCTATACAGTATATCTGTCTACCTATACAGTATATCTGTCTACCTATACAGTATATCTGTCTACCTATACAGTATATCTGTCTACCTATACAGTATATCTGTCTACCTATACAGTATATCTGTCTACCTATACAGTATATCTGTCTACCTATTCAGTATATCTGTCTACCTATATATCTGCTACGCATATATCTATCTACCTATATATCTGTCTACCTATATATCTGTCTACCTGTATATCTGTCTACCTATATATCTGTCAACCTATATATCTGTCAACCTATATATCTGTCTACCTATATATCTGCCTACCTATATATCTGTCTACCTATATATCTGTCTATATATATATTTGTCTACCCACATACCTGCCTACCTATATATTTGTCTACCTATATATCTGTCTATATATATATTTGTCTACCCATATACCTGTCTGCCTATATATCTGTCTACCCATATACCTGTCTACCTATATATGTCTATATATATATATATTTGTCTATCTATATATTTGTCTACCCATATACCTGTCTACCTATGTATCTGTCTATCTATATATTTGTCTACCCATATACCTGTCTACCCATATACCTGTCTACCTATATATTTGTCTACCTATATATCTGTCTATCTATATATTTTTCTACCCATATACCTGTCTACCTATATATCTGTCTTCCTATAGACGCTATCGCTCCTGAACCACTGAATTCCACGTGTGTTGTTTGATTATTATCATGAATTTCATTGTCTAAATCTTCATTCTGATTATCAATACAATTCATATGTTCTTTAATGCCGAACCGAAACAAAAAACAAAGACCATATTTATAGCATATTGGATGATAAGGATGTTACCATTCAGGGATAATAACAAGTAAGATGTAACCATCCTCATTCAATGTAACCATTATTCTACATTCATTAAGAAAAAGACAATTTGAAAATTAAGTTTCAACACTCAGGATAACTAAAGCAATCCCAGATATGTTCCCAAGGCTCTTTCCGAAACTAGTGACTGAGTTTCCCGAATCGGTCCCCAAATCCCAGTTTCTGAGATCCTCTCTAACGTATAAAATGCTCCGGGAGACTGCCTCGTTACTTGCTGTCTTAGCTGTCAAAAGAACACAATGAAGCTTACTGCAGTTTTCCTTCTAATGGCCTTGCTTGTGTCTGGAACTTTGGGTTTGGTTTTGCCGATCCCGCTTCCTGTGCCTCTGCTCAAGGGATTAGACGTAAGCCTCGCGCTGGGCAATCAACCAGTATTTGCTCCCGTTCACCATGGGCATTCACTGCCTTCATATAGAATTGAAAAACGCCGTTACTAGCAAGGATTAATAAAAATCTATGAGTCTATGTTGTCTTTCCTTTAGATGAGCACCAATGAGCATCTTCTTAAAGCAAATAAGAACTAACGTACATTACTGTCGATTTCTTTATACAAATCATTAGAATGAAAAATAAGATAAGAAACTATCAAAAGGAAATAGTGCCATCAGTAAAACAAAATCATTGAGACAATTCTGATATAAAAAGAAGCAGAAGAAGAGCAGTGGAGAGAAATACAGATTGAGGGAAACAAATATTTTGATACTGACAGTAATTGCAATGCTATTGATAATAATTGCAATGCTATTGATAATAATTACAATGCTATTGATAATAATTACAATGCTATTGATAATAATTGTAATGCTATTGATAATAATTGTAATGCTATTGATAATAATTGTAATGCTATTGATTATTATTGTAATACTATTGTTAATAATTGTAATGATATTTATATTAATAATAATTGCAATGATATTTACATTGATAATAATTGCTATTATATTAACAATAACTGCAATAATATCTATATTGATAAAAACTGCAATTATATTGATAAAAACTGCAATTATATTGATAAAAACTGCAATTATATTGATAAAAACTGCAATTATATTGATAATAATTGCAATAACATTAACAACAATTGCAATAATATCTATATTGATAAAAACTCAATTGATATTGATAATGATTGCAATGATATTAACAACAATTGCAATAATATCTATATTCATAAAAAAGTCCAATTATATTGATAATAATTGCAATAATATTTATATTGATAAACACTGCAACTATAATGATAATAATTGCAATTATATTAACAACAATTGCAATAATATGTATATTGATAAAAACTCCAATTATATTGATAATAATTGCAATAATATTTATATTGATAAAAATTCCAATTATATTGATAACAATTGCAATTATATTAACAAATGCAATAATATCTATATTAATGAAAACTCCAATTATATTGATAATAATTGTAATTATATTGATAATTATTGCAATTATATTGATAATAATTGCAATTATATTGATAATAATTGCAATTATATTGATAATAATTGCAATTATATTGATAATAACTGCAATTATATTGGTAATTGCAATTATATTGATAATAATTGTAATTATGTTGATAATAATTGCAATTATATTGGTAATAATTGCAATTATATTGGTAATAATTGCAATTATATTGGTAATAATTGCAATTATATTGGTAATAATTGCAATTATATTGGTAATAATTGCAATTATATTGATAATAATTCCAATGATATTTATATTGACAGTTCATTATATTCATAATTAATGATATTTATAATGTAATGATAGAATGTTAATCATTGCAATTATATTGATACCGATAATTAATAATGTTCATAATTAATTATATTGATAATATAATAATAGAATGTTAATAATGCAGTGATAAAGATTAAAACAATTATAGTAACAGTGATAATCTATTAACAGGAAATTTTCAGCATGAGATATTTGCAATTCCTTAACCACTGAATTCCACGTGTGTTGTTTGATTATTATCATGAATTTCATTGTCTAAATCTTCATCTTGATTATCAATACAATTCAAATGTTCTTTAATGCCGAAACGAAACAAAAAACAAAGTCCAAATTGATAGCATATTGGATAATAAAAATATGTTACCATTCAGGGTTAATAACAAGTAACAATAACACGTAATGTGTTACCATCTAGCGTAAATGACAAGTAAGATATATCAAGTTTTGTTTCCCGATGCATTTATCACTAGTATATGTTTAGTTTGTGTCGATTTTGTGTGTGTTTTAACAAAGCATGAATGAGATTAATTAATCGATTCTCTGTGGATTTTATCAATTTCATCACGAAAAAAAAGGATAAAACAAATAATTAAAAGCCCAAATACGTTCCTGAGGCTCTTTCCTAAACTAGTGAATAAGTTCCCCGCATCAACCCCCAAATCCCAGTTTCTAAGATCCTCTAACGTATAAAATGCTCCGGGAGACTGCCTCGTTACTTGCTGTCTTAGCTGTCAAAAGAACACAATGAAGCTTACTGCAGTTTTCCTTCTAATGGCCTTGCTTGTGTCTGGAACTTTGGGTTTGGTTTTGCCGATCCCGCTTCCTGTGCCTCTGCTCAAGGGATTAGACGTAAGCCTCGCGCTGGGCAATCAACCAGTATTTGTTCCCGTTCACCAAGGACATTCACTGCCTTCATATAAATCTGAAACACGTCGATATTAGCAATAAGAAATAAACTATATGACTTCATGCTGTCTTTTCTATAAATGAACACATACGTAATATTACTATTTATAGTATAAAAGATGCATAATAACACCGTAGCCGCAGTACACGCCACACCGCAATAAAATCATCACACATGAATAACACGTTCTTGTGTATGTGTGTGTGTGTTTTGTTATTTTTTTTTGCCTGATTGATAAAGAAATGATATTGATAAAAATTGTAATGATATTGATATGGAATGGCATAATATTGATATCAGCACCGTAACTTTCCTTTTCGCAGCATGAAAACAGTCAATACCCAAGCATAAGATAACTTCTTTCATACTTTTACAAAAGACTGTATTTCCGTTTGTCACTCTATGCAAGATTTCAGTCTTGGAGTATGAGTATGTTAGCAAAAGTAAAAAGTAAATATTTTCGCTTTTCTGTGTAAAAGGTGTACAGTTAGAAATACCAATGATTGAATATATCCGATGCAGATTGACAGGTTTAATTAAGCCGATTCAAATAGAACTATTTCATTAATCTGCAGTAACCTGACAACGCGAGTGCTCCAGAAGCATTACGATGTTTTAATTCTGTCGTTTTATTATAAGAATTAAGGAATCAAGTCGCTCTGTGATCTTTGCCATGGCGTTTAAAATCTCTTTCTGAACATGGAGATGTAGAAGATATATGTATGGCAGAATTCATCTAATGATTATTAACAAAAAACTAAATAAGATATGATAAGGATATCCAAAACAGATCAATGGGAACGGAGTATGCAGTCACATCACATTCCCAAAGCTCATTTCTAAACTAGGTTTTTCTTTAAATGAACACTAACGCAGGTATAAGGAACTCGGATTATTGTCATCATTACTTTTTTTCATATTCTCATTCTGATTCCTATCATTACTATTATCACTGCTATCAGCAAATGTAAAACATATCTTTCGGTCGTTTATACTATAAGCATTTAATGGAATCAGTAGAAGTAACTTAACAGTCGATCTATACAGTATATCTGTCTACCTATACAGTATATCTGTCTACCTATACAGTATATCTGTCTACCTATACAGTATATCTGTCTACCTATACAGTATATCTGTCTACCTATACAGTATATCTGTCTACCTATACAGTATATCTGTCTACCTATACAGTATATCTGTCTACCTATACAGTATATCTGTCTACCTATACAGTATATCTGTCTACCTATACAGTATATCTGTCTACCTATACAGTATATCTGTCTACCTATACAGTATATCTGTCTACCTATACAGTATATCTGTCTACCTATACAGTATATCTGTCTACCTATACAGTATATCTGTCTACCTATACAGTATATCTGTCTACCTATACAGTATATCTGTCTACCTATACAGTATATCTGTCTACCTATACAGTATATCTGTCTACCTATACAGTATATCTGTCTACCTATACAGTATATCTGTCTACCTATACAGTATATCTGTCTACCTATACAGTATATCTGTCTACCTATACAGTATATCTGTCTACCTATACAGTATATCTGTCTACCTATACAGTATATCTGTCTACCTATACAGTATATCTGTCTACCTATACAGTATATCTGTCTACCTATATATCTATTTACCTATTTATCTGTGGTACCTCACTTTTGCCATGGCGTTTAGATTATTTTTCTGAACACGTTCTACAATAAATGCTTAGCCTAATCTGCATAGAGATAAGAGGATAAAGATATAGAAGAATTCCCTGGAATGTCATGCGACTCACAGGACACACATCACAAAGACCCATCATTCCTTTGATATTTGACATCCTTAAAATCAGAAAGACAATACAAACACAAAGTATTTAACGTTAAAACGTCTGTGATGTTTACCTTCTGTAAACATCAACAACTCGCTTTAAAGATTATAGTTGACATCACCATTGAACAGAATTAGTGTCTGGCAATTCATGGTATTATAAATCTGAATGAATGAATAAAAAGCATATCAGCTCTTCCTCGTAAAAAATCATCTAAGCTTTATTCGCATTATCAATCATGCCTTTTTACGAATAAATGAAATGGCAACGCATTGGGGTTCCAAACTTGAAAACATGAAAAAATGTAAAATAGATTCATATGAAGTTTTTCGTCCTGCGTTCGTAGGTCTAATGATATCCAAACCGCTTTAGTGGGATAAATTTACACGTTTGAAAATTTAGATCTCTCTACATGAAACAAAACATTCTTCAGTTATCTCTAATAATCACAAGAAAGCATCGAATATAATTAAATAAGGATACCCAAACCAGATCAATGGAAACGAAAATGCAACACATCACGTTCCCATAGCTCATCCCTAACTAGGTTCCTCGGGTCGTTCCCTCAATCCCAGTTTCTGAGATCACACCTCATGCATAAAATACTCCATGAAACTGCCTCATCATTCTACTTCTTTGCATCCAAGAAAACAAGATGAAGTTCGTTGTAGTGTTCCTTTTCATGACCTTATTTGCATCTGTTACTTTGGGGTTTGTTGTGCCGATCCCGCTTCCTGTTCCGTTGCTCAAGGGATTGGACGTCAGCCTCGCGATGGGAGACCAGCCAGTATTTGCTCCTGTTGATTATGGGCACAGACTTGTGCCTTCATACCATGTTCAACAACGCCGTTATTAGCTACGATAAATAAAGAATAGACGTATATCCTGGCTCATTTCTTTTATCCAATAAGAGTGAATTTAATTTGATTCTGTAGTGTAATATCCTCATTGTGATTCCTATTATCATATCCGTATATCTAACCCCTTTCCACTTTAACATACATCAATATAATTTTTTAAAATGCAAATCATGACGATGAATCTTCTGAAGAGAAATATGAAGATGGCAGTCGAAGTAGAAAATGAAAGATGCTTGACGTCTGTAAAACATATCTTTCGGTCGTTTATACTATAAGCATTTAATGGAATCAGTAGAAGTAACTTAACAGTCGATCTTAGATCTGAAATATAAATATATATATCAGTTTATACATACTGTCTACCTGTATATGTATACCTATATATCAGTCTACCTATACAATATATCAGTCTACCTATACAGTATATCTGTCTACCTATACAGTATATCTGTCTACCTATACAGTATATCTGTCTACCTATACAGTATATCTGTCTACCTATACAGTATATCTGTCTACCTACAGTATATCTGTCTTCCTATACAGTATATCTGTCTTCCTATACAGTATATCTGTCTTCCCATACAGTATATTCACCTTCCTATACAGTATATCTGTCTTCCTATACAGTATATCTGTCTTCCTATACAGTATATCTGTCTTCCTATACAGTATATCTGTCTACCTATACAGTATATCTGTCTTCCTATACAGTATATCTGTCTTCCTATACAGTATATCTGTCTTCCTATACAGTATATCTGTCTTCCTATACAGTATATCTGTCTTCCTATACAGTATATCTGTCTTCCTATAC
>BOPN01005018.1:20000-85000 GCA_017312705.2 Penaeus japonicus | reverse complement strand
CTCCATTGAATTCAGTTTTACGGATGTAATTGCATAATTTCACTATTATATTATACTGCATACTGAAATCCTCATTCAATTATTCTACATTCATTAAGAAAAAGACAATTTCAAAATTAAGTTTCAACATTCAGGATAACTAGGGCAATCCCAGATACGTTCCCAAGGCTCTTTCCTAAACTAGTGACTGAGTTTCCCGAATCGGTCCCCAAATCCCAGTTTCTGAGATCCTCTCTAACGTATAAAATGCTCCTGGAGACTGCCTCGTTACTTGCTGTCTTAGCTGTCAATAGAACACAATGAAGCTTACTGCAGTTTTCCTTCTAATGGCCTTGCTTGTGTCTGGAACTTTGGGTTTGGTTTTGCCGATCCCGCTTCCTGTGCCTCTGCTCAAGGGATTAGACGTAAGCCTCGCGCTGGGCAATCAACCAGTATTTGCTCCCGTTCACCATGGACATTCACTGCCGTCATATAGAATTGAGAAACGCCGTCACTAGCAAGGATTAATAAAAATCTATGAGTCTATGTTGTCTTTCCTTTAGATGAGCACCAACAATGTGTATAAGAAACTCGAAATCTTATTCCTATCTTCTTAAAGCAAATAAAAACTAACGTACATTACTGTCGATTTCTTTATACAAATAATTAAAATGAAAAATAAGATAAGAAACTATCAAAAGGAAATAGTGCCATCAGTAAAACAAAATCATTGAGACGATTATGATATATAAAGAAGCAGAAGAGCAGTGGAGAGAAATACAGATTGAGGTAGACAAATATTTCGATACTGACAGTAATTGTAATGCTGTTGATAATAATTGCAATGCTATTGATAATAATTGCAATGCTATTGATAATAATTGCAATGCTATTGATAATAATTGCAATGCTATTGATAATAATTGCAATGCTATTGATGATAATGGCAATGCTATTGATAATAATGGCAATGCTATTGATGATAATGGCAATGCTATTGATGATAATGGCAATGCTATTGATAATAATGGCAATGCTATTGATAATAATGGCAATGCTATTGATAATAATGGCAATGCTATTGATAATAATGGCAATGCTATTGATAATAATGGCAATGCTATTGATAATAATGGCAATGCTATTGATAATAATGGCAATGCTATTGATAATAATGGCAATGCTATTGATAATAATGGCAATGCTATTGATAATAATGGCAATGCTATTGATAATAATTGCAATGCTATTGATAATAATTGCAATGCTATTTATAATAAGGGCAATGCTAGTGATAATAATTGCAATGCTATTGATAATAATTGCAATGCTAGTGATAATAATTGCAATGCTATTGATAATAATTGCAATGCTATTAATAATGGCAATGCTATCAATAATGGCAATGCTATCAATAATTGCAATGCTATTAATAATTGCAATGCTTTTAATAATAGTAATGCTATTAATAATTGCAATTCTATTGATAATTGCAATGCTATTGATAATTGCAATGCTATTGATAATTGCAATGCTGTTGATAATAATTGCAATGCTATTGATAATGCAATGCTATTGATAATGTAATGCTGTTGATAATAATTGCAATGCTATTGATAATGTAATGCTGTTGATAATAATTGCAATGCTATTGATAATAATTGCAATGCTATTGATAATAATTGCAATGCTATTGATAATAATTGCAATGCTATTGATAATAATATGTATATATATATATATATATATATATATATATATATATATATAAATATATATATATATATATATATATATATATATATATACAATAACACGTAATGTGTTACTATCTAGCGTAAATGACAAGTAAGATATATCAAGTTTTGTTTCCCGATGCATTTATCTCTAGTATATGTTAAGTTTGTGTCGATTTTGTGTGTGTTTTAACAAAGCATGAATGAGATTAATTAATCGATTCTCTGTGGATTTTATCAATTTCATCACGAATAAAAAGGATAAAACAAATAATTAAAAGCCCAAATACGTTCCTGAGGCTCTTTCCTAAACTAGTGAATAAGTTCCCCGCATCAACCCCCAAATCCCAGTTTCTAAGATCCTCTAACGTATAAAATACTCCGGGAGACTGCCTCGTTACTTGCTGTCTTAGCTATCAAAAGAACACAATGAAGCTTACTGCAGTTTTCCTTCTAATGGCCTTGCTTGTGTCTGGAACTTTGGGTTTGGTTTTGCCGATCCCGCTTCCTGTGCCTCTGCTCAAGGGATTAGACGTAAGCCTCGCGCTGGGCAATCAACCAGTATTTGTTCCCGTTCACCAAGGACATTCACTGCCTTCATATAAATCTGAAACACGTCGATATTAGCAATAAAAAATAAACTATATGACTTCATGCTGTCTTTTCTATAAATGAACACATACGTAATATTACTATTTATAGTATAAAGATCTATAATATTTACCATTAGCCGCAGTACACATACACCGCAATAAAATAATCACACATGAATAACACGTTCTTGTGTATATGTGTGAGTGTTTTGTTGTTATTTTTTTGCTTGATTGATAAAGAAATGATATTGATAAAAATTGTAATGATATTGCTATGGAATGGCATAATATTGATATCAGCACCGTAACTTTCCTTTTCGCAGCATGAAAACAGTCAATACCCAAGCATAAGATAACTTCTTTTATACTTTTACAAAAGACTATTTCCGTTTGTCACTCTATGCAAGATTTCAGTCTTGGAGTATGATATCATTAGCAAGTAAAAAGTAAATATTTTCGCTTTTCTGTGTAAAAGGTGTACAGTTAGAAATACCAATGACTGAATATATCCGATGCAGATTGACAGGTTTAATTAAGCCGATTCAAATAGAACTATTGCTGATCTCTCTAGATTTTACGTTATTTCATTAATCTGCAGTAACCTGACAACGCGAAGGTGCTCCAGAAGCGTTACGATGTTTTAATTCTGTCGATTTATTATAAGAATTAAGGAATCAAGTCGCTCTGTGATCTTTGCCATGTCGTTTAAAATCTCTTTCTGAACATGGAGATGTAGAAGATATATGTATGGAAGAACTCATCTAATGATTATTAACAAAAAACTAATAAGATATGATAAGGATATCCAAAACAGATCAATGGGAACGGAGTATGCAGTCACATCACATTCCCAAAGCTCATTTCTAAACTAGGTTTTTCTTTAAATGAACACTAACGCAGGTATAAGGAACTCGGATTATTGTCATCATTACTTTTTTTCATATTCTCATTCTGATTCCTATCATTACTATTATCACTGCTATTAGCAATAGCCTCTTCTCTTACCCTTTCCAATATCTCTCCTTTGGCATTATCTTTTAATCCTTCTATTTTTTTAAAGCAAATAACGAACGTGGCTACGAACTAACTGACACTGATATCAATTTCTTGAATCCAAATCATGATGTAATATAAGAAAAGAAATATCAAGCTACCAAAGATTGCAAACGAAGTAGAAATATAAAGAATCAATGTAAAGATATTTATAAAAGGAGATACTACCAAACAACCCTTAAGGACAACCCCATGGACTCAGCATAACAAAATCATATAGGGCTATTTAGCTCTACATATATTAACCAATCTACATCTATGCACGTACTCACATAGAGATCGAATAAATCAGATGCAGATTGGCCGTTCTCATGAAGCCGATTCAGTTAGAATTATTTGTTGCTGATCTTTCCAGATTTGACTTTATTTTATCAATTTAAAATAAGCTTATAATTCGCGATCTCAAGAAGCGCTACAATGGTTTCATTCAGTCGTTTTTATTATAAGAATTAAGGAATCAAGTCGCTCTGTGGTATCTCACCTTTGCCATGGCTTTTAGACGTTTTACAATAAATACTTAGCCTAATCTGCAAAAAGATAAAAGGATAAAGATATGGAGGAATTCCCTGGAATGCCATGCGACTCACAGGACACACATCACAAAGACCCATCATTCCTTTGATATTTAACATCCTTAAAATCAGAAAGACAATACAAACACAAACTATTTAACGTTAAAACGTCTCTGATGTATACCTTCTGTAATCCAACAACTCGGTTTTAAAGATTATAGTTGACATCACCATTGAATAGAGTTAGTGTCTGGCAATTCGTGGTATTATGAAGCTGAATGAATGAATAAAAAGGATATCAGCTCTTCCTCGTAAAAAAATCATCTAAGCTTTATTCGCATCATCACTCATGCCTTTTTACAAATAACTGTTATGGCAACGCATTGAGATTCCAAACTTAGTACATCATTATTTAATGTAATCTCTGTTATCTAATGAAAACATGAAAAATGCTGTATAATAAATTCATATGAAGTTGGATATATTTCGTCCTTTGTTCGTAGGTCTATTGATATCCAAACCGCTTTAGTGGGATAAATTTACACGATTGAAAATTTAGATAACTCTACATGAAACAAAACATTCTTCAGTTATCTCTAATAATCACAAGAAAGCATAGAATCTCATGAAATAAGGATACCCAAACCAGATCAGTGGGAACGAAAATGCAACACACCACGTTCCCATAGCTCATCCCTAACTAGGTTCCTCGGGTCGTTCCCCCAATCCCAGTTTCTGAGATCACACCTCATGTATAAAATACTCCATGAAACTACCTCATCATTCTACTTCTTTGCAGCCAAGAAAGCAAGATGAAGTTCATTGTAGTGTTCCTTTTCATGACCTTATTTGCGTCTGTTACTTTGGGGTTTGTTGTGCCGATCCCGCTTCCTGTTCCGTTGCTCAAGGGATTGGACGTCAGCCTCGCGGTGGGAGACCAGCCAGTATTTGCTCCTGTTGATTATGGACACAGACTTGTGCCTTCATACCATGTTCAACAACGCCGTTATTAGCTACGATAAATAAAGAATAGACGTATATCCTGGCTCATTTCTTTTATCCAATAAGAGTGAATTTAATTTGATTCTGTAGTGTAATATCCTCATTGTGATTCCTATTATCATATCCGTATATCTAACCCCTTTCCACTTTAACATACATCAATATAATTTTTTAAAATGCAAATCATGACGATGAATCTTCTGAAGATGGCAGTCGAAGTAGAAAATGAAAGATGCTTGACGTCTGTAAAACATATCTTTCGGTCGTTTATACTATAAGCATTTAATGGAATCAGTAGAAGTAACTTAACAGTCGATCTTAGATCTGAAATATAAATATATGTATCAGTTTATACATACTGTCTACCTGTATATCTGTCTACGTGTATATGTATGCCTATATATCAGTCTACCTATACAGTATATCTGTCTACCTATACAGTATATCTGTCTACCTATATATCTATTTACCTATATATCTGTGGTACCTCACTTTTGCCATGGCGTTTAGATTATTTTTCTGAACACGTTCAAATTAAAGAATCAAAGTAAAGATGTTTATAAAAGGAGATACTACCAAACAACGCTTAAGGACAACCCCATGGACTCAGCATAACAAAATCATATAGGGCTAGTTAGCTCTACATATACTAACTAATCTACGTCTATGCACGTACTCACATAGAGATCAAATAAATCTGATGCAGATTGGCCGTTCTCATTAAGCGATTCAGTTAGAATAGTTTGTTGCTGATCTCTCCATATTTGACCTTATTTTTTTTTTATTTTAAAATAAGCTTACAATTCGCGATCTCAAGAAGCGCTACAGTGGTTTCATTCAGTCATTTTTATTATAAGAATTAAGGAATCAAGTCACTCTGTAATACCTCACCTTTGCCATAGCTTTTACATTTTTTTCTAAACACGTTTTACAATAAACTGCATAGAGATAAGAGGATAAAGATCAGGAAGAATTCCCTGGAATGCCATGCAACTCACAGGACATACATTACAAAGAGTTAGTGTCATGGAATTAAAAAGCTGAATGAATGAATAAAAAGCATATCAATTCTTCCTCGTAAAAAAATGATCTAAGTTTTATTTGCATCATCACTCATGCCATTTTACAAATAACTGCCATGGCAACGCATTGAGATTCCAGACTTAGTACATAATTATTTAATGTCATTTCTGTTATCTAATGAAAACATGAAAGAAGCTGTAAAATAGATTCATATGAAGTTTGATTTATTTCGTCCTGCGTTCTATTGCTATCAAAACCGCTTTAGTGGGATAAATTTACACGATTGAAAATTTAGATAACACTACATGAAACAAAACATTCTTAAGTTCTCTCCAATAATCACAAGAAAGCATCGAATCTCATGAAATAAGGATACCCAAAACAGATCAGTGGAAACGAAAATGCAACACACCACGTTCCCATAGCTCATCCCTAACTAGGTTCTTCGGGTCGTTCCCCCAGTCCCAGTTTCTGAGATCACGCCTCATGTATAAAATACTCCATGAAACTACCTCATTATTCTACTTCTTTGCAGCCAAGAAAGCAAGATGAAGTTCACTGCAGTGTTACTTTTCATGACCTTATTTGCGTCTGTTACTTTGGGATTTATTGTGCCGATCCCGCTTCCTGTTCCGTTGCTCAAGGGATTGGACGTCAGCCTCGCGGTGGGAGACCAGCCAGTATTTGCTCCTGTTGATTATGGACACAGACTTGTGCCTTCATACCATGTTCAACAACGCCAATATTAGTTACGATAAATAAAGTATAGACGTATATCCTGGCTCATTTCAATTATCCAATAAAATTCTGTAATACACACACACATATATATATGATAATAATTCTTTATTCTTCACACCTACAAAAAGCTTGCATTACTATTTCACATTCCTCCGAGTTTGCAGATTTACCGATGGGCATGATCAACGACGCCAATACTAGTTACGATAAATAAAGAATAGACGTATATCCTGGCTCATTTCTTTTATCCAATATGAGTGAATTTTACTTTGATTCTGTAATGTAATATTCTCTTTGTGATTCCTATTATTAGGAATACCCGTATATCTAACCCCTTTGCACTCTGTTCATTTTAACATACAACAATATAAATTAAAATCCAAATCATGACGATGATTTTCTGAAGAGAAATATGAAGATGGCAGTCGAAGTAGAATGATTGACGTCTGTAAAACATCACTTTTATAGTTTAAGCATTTACTAGAACCAGTAGAAGTAACAGTCGATCTTAGATCTGAAATATAAATATATGTATCAGTTTACATATTTGATACATAATTACTTTGTTTAAAGAAACTAAAATATAATACAAAAAATCGCTCTCTCTATATATAACTATCTATATATCTATCTTCTACCTCTATACGTCTACCTGTATATCTGTCTACTTATATCTGTCTACCTATATATCTGTCTACCTATATATCTGTCTACCTATATCTGTCTACCTATATCTGTCTACCTATATATCTGTCTGCCTATATATCTGTCTGCCTATGTATCTGTCTACCTATATATCTGTCTACCTATATCTGTCTACCTATATATCTGTCTGCCTATGTATCTGTCTACCTATATATCTGTCTACCTATATCTGTCTACCTATATATCTGTCTCCCTATATATCTGTCTACCTATATATTTGTCTACCTATATATCTGCCTACCTATATATCTGCCTACCTATATATCTGTCTACCTATATATCTGCCTACCTATATATCTGTCTACCTACATATCTGTCTACCTATATATCTGCCTACCTATATATCTGTCTACCTATAGACGCTATCGCTCCTTTACCACTGAATTCCACGTGTATTGTTTGATTATTATCATGAATTTCATTGTCTAAATCTTCATTCTGATTATCAATACAATTCATACGTTCTTTAATGCCGAACCGAAACAAAAAACAAAGACCATATTTATAGCATATTGGATAATAATGATGTTACCATTCGGGGATAATAAGAAATAAGATGTTACCATTCGGGGATAATAAGAAATAAGATGTTACCATTCGGGGATAATAAGAAATAAGATGTTACCATTCGGGGATAATAAGAAATAAGATGTTACCATTCGGGGATAATAAGAAATAAGATGTTACCATTCGGGGATAATAAGAAATAAGATGTTACCATTCGGGGATAATAAGAAATAAGATGTTACCATTCGGAGATAATAAGAAATAAGATGTTACCATTCGGGGATAATAACAAGTAAGATGATACCATTCGGGGATAATGGCAAGTAAAACGTTATCATTCGGGGATAATAAGAAATAAGAAGTTACCATTCGTTAATGACATCTATTTGTATTATGACTTCAGAATATATTGCTGTCCCTTAGCCACTCTCTTTCCTTATTTTTTCTCTCGCTCTCTCTCTCTGTCGTTTGTCTATCTCTCTCTCTCTCTTTCTCGCTTAGTTGCTCTCTGACGTCTTTCTCTCAGATTATCTATCTAGCTTTATAGATGTTAATCAGTCTGCATACACTTATACTTACACACACACATATATATACATATATATGTATATATAAACATATATATGCATATGCATACACATTTATACATGTATATGTTTATATATTTCCATTTCACACACACACGAACAATGCCTATATATCTGTCTACCTATACAGTATATCTGTCTACCTATACAGTATGTTGTCTACCTATACAGTATATCTGTCTACCTATACAGTATATCTGTCTACCTATACAGTATATCTGTCTACCTATACAGTATATCTGTCTACCTATACAGTATATCTGTCTACCTATACAGTATATCTGTCTACCTATACAGTATATCTGTCTACCTATACAGTATATCTGTCTACCTATACAGTATATCTGTCTACCTATACAGTATATCTGTCTACCTATACAGTATATCTGTCTACCTATACAGTATATCTGTCTACCTATATATCTGTCTACCTATACAGTATATCTGTCTACCTATATATCTGTCTACCTATATATCTGTCTACCTATATATCTATCTACCTATATATCTATCTACTTATATATCTGTCTACCTATATGTCTACCTATATATCTGTCTACCTGTATATCTGTCTACCTATATATCTGTCAACCTATATATCTGTCTACCTATATATCTGTCTACCTATATATCTGTCTACCTATATATCTGTCTACCTATATATCTGTCTACCTATATATCTGTCTACCTATATGTCTACCTATATATCTGTCTACCTATATATCTGTCTACCTATATATCTGTCTACCTATATATCTGTCTACCTATATATCTGTCTACCTATATATCTGTCTACCTATATATCTGTCTACCTATATATCTGTCTACCTATATATCTGTCTACCTATATATCTGTCTACCTATATATCTGTCTACCTATATATCTGTCTACCTATATATCTGTCTACCTATATATCTGTCTACCTATATATCTGTCTACCTATATATCTGTCTACCTATATATCTGTCTACCTATACAGTATATTTGTCTACCTATACAGTATATTTGTCTACCTATACAGTATATTTGTCTACCTATACAGTATATTTGTCTACCTATACAGTATATTTGTCTACCTATACAGTATATTTGTCTACCTATACAGTATGTTGTCTACCTATACAGTATATTTATCTACCTTAATTATGTTGTCTACCTATACAGTATATTTGTCTACCTATACAGTATATTTTGTCTACCTATACAGTTATATTTGTCTACCTATACAGTATATTTGTCTACCTATACAGTATATTTGTCTACCTATACAGTATATTTGTCTACCTATACAGTATATTTGTCTACCTATACAGTATATTTGTCTACCTATACAGTATATTTGTCTACCTATACAGTATATCTGTCTACCTATATATCAGTCTACCTATATCTGTCTACCTATATATCAGTCTACCTATATATCAGTCTACCTATATCTGTCTACCTATATATCTGTCTACCTATACAGTATATCTGTCTACCTATACAGTATATCTGTCTACCTATACAGTATATCTGTCTACCTATACAGTATATCTGTCTACCTATACAGTATATCTGTCTACCTATACAGTATATCTGTCTACCTATACAGTATATCTGTCTACCTATACAGTATATCTGTCTACCTATACAGTATATCTGTCTACCTATACAGTATATCTGTCTACCTATACAGTATATCTGTCTACCTATACAGTATATCTGTCTACCTATACAGTATATCTGTCTACCTATACAGTATATTTGTCTACCTATACAGTATATCTGTCTACCTATATATCTGTCTGCCTATATATCTGTCTACCTATACAGTATATCTGTCTACCTATACAGTATATCTGTCTACCTATACAGTATATCTGTCTACCTATACAGTATATCTGTCTACCTATACAGTATATCTGTCTACCTATACAGTATATCTGTCTACCTATACAGTATATCTGTCTACCTATACCAGTATATCTGTCTACCTATACAGTATATCTGTCTACCTATACAGTATATCTATTATACCTATACAATATATCTGTCTACCTATACAGTATATATCTGCCTACCTATATATCTGTCTACCTATACATATATCTGTCTACCTATACAGTATATCTGTCTACCTATACAGTATATCTGTCTACCTATACAGTATATCATCTGCATGCCTATATATCATCTACCTATACAGTATATCTGTCTACCTATATATCTGTCTACCTATACAGTATATCTGTCTACCTATATATCTGTCTACCTATATATCTATCTACCTATATATATATCTACCTATATATCTGTCTACCTATATGTCTACCTATATATCTGTCTACCTATATATCTGTCTACCTGTATATCTGTCTACCTATATATCTGTCAACCTATATATCTGTCTACCTATATATCTGTCTACCTATATATCTGTCTACCTATATATCTATCTACCTATATATCTGTCTACCTATATATCTGTCTACCTATATATCTGTCTACCTATATATCTGTCTACCTATATATCTGTCTACCTATATATCTGTCTACCTATATATCTGTCTACCTATATCTGTCTATATATATATTTGTCTACCCATATACCTGTCTGCCTATATATCTGTCTATCTATATATCTGTCTACCTATATCTGTCTATCTATATATTTGTCTACCCATATACCTGTCTGCCTATATATCTGTCTATCTATATATCTGTCTACCTATATCATCTATCTATATTGTCCTACCCATATAAGCATGCTACCTGTATATCTGTCTTCCTATAGACATATATCCTTAACACTGGAATTCGTGTGTTGTTTGATTATTATCATGAATTTGTGTCTAAATCTTCATTCTGATTATCAATACAATTCATATGTTCTTTAATGCCAATTGAAACTAAAAAACAAAGACCATTTTTATAGCACTCTATATTGGATGATAAGGATATTTACCATTCAGGGATAATAACAAGTAAGATGTAACCATCTTCATTCAATGTAACCATTATTCTACATTCATTAAGAAAAGACAATTTAGAAATTAAAGTTCAACACTTAGGATAACTAAGGCAATCCTAGATACGTTCCCAAGGCTCTTTCCTAAACTAGTGACTGAGTTTCCCAGTCTGGTCCCCAAATCCCAGTTCTGAGATCCTCTAACGTATAAAATGCTCCAAGGGAACTGCCTCGTTACTTGTTCTCTTAGCTGTCAAAAGAACACAATGAAACACTGCAGTTTTCTTCTAAATAGTGCTTGTCAAGACTTTGGGTTTGGTTTTGCCGATCCCGCTTCCTGTGCCTCTGCTCAAGGGATTAGACGTAAACCTCGCGCGCTGGGCAATCAACAGTATTTCTTTCACATTCACCATGGGCGTACTGCCTTCATATAGAATTGAAAAACGCCGTTACTAGCAAGATTAATAAAAATCCTATAGGAGTCTATGTTGTCTTTCCTTTAGATGAGCACCAATGAGCATCTTCTTAAAGCAAATAAGAACTAACGTACATTACTGTCGATTTCTTTATACAAATCATTAGAATGAAAAATAAGATAAGAAACTATCAAAAGGAAATAGTGCCATCAGTAAAACAAAATAATTGAGACGATTCTGATATAAAAAGAAGCAGAAGAAGAGCAGTGGAGAGAAATACAGATTGAAGGAAACAAATATTTTGATACTGACAGTAATTGTAATGCTATTGATAATAATTGCAATGCTATTGATAATAATTACAGTGCTATTGATAATAATTACAGTGCTATTGATAATAATTACAGTGCTATTGATAATAATTGTAATGCTATTGATTATTATTGTAATACTATTGTTAATAATTGTAATGATATTTATATTAATAATAATTGTAATGATATTTATATTAATAATAATTGCAATGATATTTACATTGATAATAATTGCTATTATATTAACAATAACTGCAATAATATCTATATTGATAAAAACTGCAATTATATTGATAATTATTGCAATAACATTAACAACAATTGCAATAATATCTATATTGATAAAAATCTCCAATTATATTGATAATAATTGCAATAATATTAACAGCAATTGCAATAATATCTATATTGATAAAAACTCAATTGATATTGATAATGATTGCAATGATATTAACAACAATTGCAATAATATCTATATTCATAAAAACTCCAATTATATTGATAATAATTGCAATAATATTTATATTGATAAACACTGCAACTATAATGATAATAATTGCAATTATATTAACAACAATTGCAATAATATTTATATTGATAAAAATTCAAATTATATTGATAATTATTGTAATTATATTGATAATTATTGCAATTATATTGATAATTATTGCAATTATATTGATAATTATTGCAATTATATTGATAATTATTGCAATTATATTGATAATTATTGCAATTATATTGATAATTATTGCAATTATATTGATAATAATTGCAATTATATTGATAATAACTGCAATTATATTGGTAATTGCAATTATATTGATAATAATTGCAATTATGTTGATAATAATTGCAATTATATTGGTAATAATTGCAATTATATTGGTAATAATTGCAATTATATTGGTAATAATTGCAATTATATTGGTAATAATTGCAATTATATTGATAATAATTCCAATGATATTGATAATAATTCCAATGATATTTATATTGACAGTTCATTATATTCATAATTAATGATATTTATAATATAATGATAGAATGTTAATAATCACAATAATATTTATACTGATAATTCATCATATTCATAATTAAAGATAGTTATAATGTGATGATAGAATGTTAATCATTGCAATTATATTGATACTGATAATTAATAATGTTCATAATTAATTATATTGATAATATAATGATAGAATGTTAATAATGCAGTGATAAAGATTAAAACAATTATAGTAACAGTGATAATCTATTAACAGGAAATTTTCAGCATGAGATATTTGCAATTCCTTAACCACTGAATTCCACGTGTGTTGTTTGATTATTATCATGAATTTCATTGTCTAAATCTTCATCTTGATTATCAATACAATTCAAATGTTCTTTAATGCCGAAACGAAACAAAAAACAAAGTCCAAATTGATAGCATATTGGATAATAAAAATATGTTACCATTCAGGGTTAATAACAAGTAACAATAACACGTAATGTGTTACCATCTAGCGTAAATGACAAGTAAGATATATCAAGTTTTGTTTCCCGATGCATATATCACTAGTATATGTTTAGTTTGTGTCGATTTTGTGTGTGTTTTAACAAAGCATGAATGAGATTAATTAATCGATTCTCTGTGGATTTTATCAATTTGATCACGAAAAAAAAGGATAAAACAAATAATTAAAAGCCCAAATACGTTCCTGAGGCTCTTTCCTAAACTAGTGAATAAGTTCCCCGCATCGACCCCCAAATCCCAGTTTCTAAGATCCTCTAACGTATAAAATGCTCCGGGAGACTGCCTCGTTACTTGTTCTCTTAGCTGTCAAAAGAACACAATGAAGCTTACTGCAGTTTTCCTTCTAATGGCCTTGCTTGTGTCTGGAACTTTGGGTTTGGTTTTGCCGATCCCGCTTCCTGTGCCTCTGCTCAAGGGATTAGACGTAAGCCTCGCGCTGGGCAATCAACCAGTATTTGTTCCCGTTCACCAAGGACATTCACTGCCTTCATATAAATCTGAAACACGTCGATATTAGCAATAAAAAATAAAACTATATGATTTCATGCTGTCTTTTCTATAAATGAACACATACGTAATATTACTATTTATAGTATAAAAGATGCATAATAACACCGTAGCCGCAGTACACGCCACACCGCAATAAAATCATCACACATGAATAACACGTTCTTGTGTATGTGTGTGTGTTTTGTTATTTTTTTTGCTTGATTGATAAAGAAATGATATTGATAAAAATTGTAATGATATTGATAAAAATTGTAATGATATTGATAAAAATTGTAATGATATTGATAAAAATTGTAATGATATTGATATGGAATGGCATAATATTGATATCAGCACCGTAACTTTCCTTTTCGCAGCATGAAAACAGTCAATACCCAAGCATAAGATAACTTCTTTTATACTTTTACAAAAGACTATTTCCGTTTGTCACTCTATGCAAGATTTCAGTCTTGGAGTATGAGTATGTTAGCAAAAGTAAAAAGTAAATATTTTCGCTTTTCTGTGTAAAAGGTGTACAGTTAGAAATACCAATGACTGAATATATCCGATGCAGATTGACAGGTTTAATTAAGCCGATTCAAATAGAACTATTGCTGATCTCTCTAGATTTTACGTTATTTCATTAATCTGCAGTAACTTGACAACGCGAGTGCTCCAGAAGCGTTACGATGTTTTAATTCTGTCGTTTTATTATAAGAATTAAGGAATCAAGTCGCTCTGTGATCTTTGCCATGGCGTTTAAAATCTCTTTCTGAACATGGAGATGTAGAAGATATATGTATGGAAGAATTCATCTAATGATTATTAACAAAAAACTAAATAAGATATGATATGGATATCCAAAACAGATCAATGGGAGCAGGTATGCAGTCATCATTCCCAAAGCTCATTTCTAAACTAGGTTTTTCTTTAAATGAACACTAACGCAGGTATAAGGAACTCGGGTTATTGTCATAATTACTTTTTTTCATATTCTCATTCTGATTCCTATCATTACTATTATCACTGCTATTAGCAATAGCCTCTTCTCTTACCCTTTCCAATATCTCTCCTTTGGCATTATCTTTTAATCCTTCTATTTTTTTAAGCAAATACGAACGTGGCTACGAACTAACTGACACTGATATCAATTTCTTTAATCCAAATCATGATGTAATATAAGAAAAGAAATATCAAGCTACCAAAGATTGCAAACGAAGTAGAAAAATAAAGAATCAATGTAAAGATATAATAAAAGAAATATACAAACAATACCAAGGTTAACCCCACATGGACTCAGCATAACAAAATCATATAGGGCTATCTAGCTCTACATATATTAACCAATTTACGTCTATGCACGTACTCACATAGAGATCAAATAAATCAGATGCAGATTGGCCGTTCTCATGAAGCCGATTCAGTTAGAATTATTTGTTGCTGATCTCTCCAGATTTGACTTTATTTTATTAATTTAAAATACCTTACAATTCGCGATCTCAAGAAGCGCTACAATGGTTTCAGTCAGTCGTTTTTATTATAAGAATTAAGGAATCAAGTCACTCTGTAATACCTCACCTTTGCCATAGCTTTTACATTTTTTCTAAACACATTTTACAATAAATGCTTAGCATAAACTGCATAGAGATAAGAGGATAAAGATCAGGAAGAATTCCCTGGAATGCCATGCAACTCACAGGACATACATTACAAAGACCCATCATTCCTTTGATAATTGACATCCTTAAAATCAGAAAGACAATACAAACACAAAGTATTTAATGTAAAAAAGTATCTGAGGTATACCTTCTGTAAGAAAACAACTCGGTTTTAAATATTATAGTTGACATTACCATTGAATGAGTTAGTGTCTAGCAATTCATGGTATTGAAAAGCTGGATGAATGAATAAAAAGCATATCAGCTCTTCCTCGTAAAAAAATAATCTAAGCTTTATTCGCATCATCACTCATGCCCTTTTACAAATAACTGTCATGGCAACGCATCGGGATTCCAAACTTAGTGCATCATTATTTAAAGTAATCTCTGTTATCTAATGAAAACATGAAAAAGATGTAAAATAGATTCATATGAAGTTGGATATATTTCGTCCTGCGTTCGTAGGTCTAATGATATCCAAACCGCTTTAGTGGGATAAATTTACACGATTGAAAATTTAGATAACACTACATGAAGTAAAACATTCTTCAGTTCTCTCTAATAATCACAAGAAAGCATCGAATATAATTAAATAAGGATACCCAAACCAGATCAATGGAAACGAAAATGCAACACATCACGTTCCCATAGCTCATCCCTAACTAGGTTCCTCGGGTCGTTCCCTCAATCCCAGTTTCTGAGATCACACCTCATGTATAAAATACTCCATGAAATGGCCTCATCATTCTACTTCTCTGCAGCCAAGAAAGCAAGATGAAGTTCATTGTAGTGTTCCTTTTAATGACCTTATTTGCATCTGTTACTTTGGGGTTTGTTGTGCCGATCCCGCTTCCTGTTCCGTTGCTCAAGGGATTGGACGTCAGCCTCGCTCTGGGAGACCAGCCAGTATTTGCTCCTGTTGATTATGGACACAGACTTGTGCCTTCATACCATGTTCAACAACGCCGTTATTAGCTACGATAAATAAAGAATAGACGTATATCCTGGCTCATTTCTTTTATCCAATAGGAGTGACTTTAACTTTGATTCTGTAATACACACACACATATATATATGACAATAATTCGCATGCATAGCCGTCTGGTTAGCTCATTGGCAGCGTGTCGACTTCACATCCCCGTGGTCGGCAGATCGAGTCCCGCCCAGACTCGTGAGTTTCCACTGTCACCTGGCGGTTACTGACGTAGCTGGGCACTGCGTTGGGTAAGGACCAAGCTCAGATCGAGTCAACACTCGTTGGCACATTCTCTCACGAGTCAGCACACGCTGACACAGGCGGGCTCGCGTCATTGCGTACAAGACCGGTATAGCATATGCTCCGCATATCTGGCTTATCCTTATCCTTCACACTTGCATCAGTATTTCACATTCCTCCGAGTGTGCAGATTTACCGATGGGCACAGACTTGTGCCTTCATACCATGTTCAACAACGCCGTTATTAGCTACGATAAATAAAGAATAGACGTATGTCCTGGCTCATTTCTTTTATCCAATAAGAGTGAATTTAATTTGATTCTGTAGTGTAATATCCTCATTGTGATTCCTATTATCATTAAGAATATCCGTATATCTAACCCCTTTCCACTCTGTTATTAATTTTAACATACAACAATATAATTTTTAAAATGCAAATCATGACGATGAATCTTCTGAAGAGAAAAATGAAGATGGCAGTCGAAATCTGTCTACCTATACAGTATATCTGTCTACGTGTATATGTATACCTATATATCAGTCTACCTATATCTGTCTACCTATACAGTATATCTGTTTACCTATACAGCATATATGTCTACCTATACAGCATATATGTCTACCTATACAGCATATATGTCTACCTATACAGTATATCTGTCTACTTATACAGTATATCTGTCTACTTATACAGTATATCTGTCTACCTATACAGTATATCTGTCTACCTATATATCTATCTACCTATATATCTGTCTACCTATATATCTGTCTACCTATATATCTGTCTACCTATATATCTGTCTACCTATATATCTGTCTACCTATATATCTGTCTACCTATATATCTGTCTACCTATATATCTGTCTACCTATATATCTGTCTACCTATATATCTGTCTACCTATATATCTGTCTACCTATATATCTGTCTACCTATATATCTGTCTACCTATATATCTGTCAACCTATATATCTGTCTATCTATATATTTGTCTATCCATATACCTGTCTACCTATATATCTGTCTATATATATATTTGTCTACCCATATACCTGTCTGCCTATATCTATATATATGTCTACCCATATACCTGTCTGCCTATGTATTTGTCTATCTATATATATGTCTATCCATATACCTGTCAACCTATATATCTGTCTATATATATATATATATATATGTCTATATATATATATATATGTCTATATATATATATTTGTCTACCCATATACCTGTCTACCTATATATGTCTATCTATATATCTGTCTACCCATATATCTGTCTACCTATATCTGTCTATCTATATATTTGTCTACCCATATACCTGTCTGCCTATATATCTGTCTATCTATATATCTGTCTACCTATATCTGTCTATCTATATATTTGTCTACCCATATACTTGTCTACCTGTATATCTGTCTTCCTATAGACGCTATCGCTCCTTAACCACTGAATTCCACGTGTGTTGTTTGATTATTATCATGAATTTCATTGTCTAAATCTTCATTCTGATTATCAATACAATTCATATGTTCTTTAATGCCGAACCGAAACAAAAAACAAAGACCCATTTTATAGCATATTGGATGATAAGGATGTTACCTATTCAGGGATAATAACAAAGTAGATGTAACCATCCTCATTCAATGTAACCATTAATCTACATTCATTAAGAAAAATACAATTTGAAAATTAAGTTTCAACATTCAGGATAACTAAAACGTCCTAGATACGTTCCCGAGGCTCTTTCCTAAACTAGTGACTGAGTTTCCCGAATCGGTCCCCAAATCCCAGTTTCTGAATCGTCTCTAACGTATAAAATGCTCCGAGACGCCTCCTTACTTGTTCTCTTAGCTGTCAAAAGAACACAATGAAGCTTACTGCAGTTATCCCAATGGTCCTGCTTGTGTCTGGAACTTTGGGTTTCATTTTGCCGATCCCACTTCCTGTGCCTCTGCTCAAGGGATTAGACGTAAGCCTCGCGCTGGGCAATCAACCAGTATTTGCTCCCGTTCCCCATGGACATTCACTGCCTTCATATAGAATTGAAAAACGCCGTTACTAGCAAGGATTAATAAAAATCTATGAGTCTATGTTGTCTTTCCTTTAGATAAGCACCAACAATGTGTATAAGGAACTCGAAATCTTATTCCTATCTTCTTAAAGCAAATAAGAACTAACGTACATTACTGTCGATTTCTTTATACAAATCATTAAAATTAAAAATAAAGATAAGCTATCAAGGGGGTGCCATTAGTAAAAGAGACGATTATGATATAAAAAGATTATATTTTGATACTGACAATAATTGCAATGCTATAATTGTAATACTATTGATAATAATTGCAATGATATTTACATTGATAATAATTGCAATATGTTATTGATAATAATTGCAATGATATTTACATTGATAATAATTGAAGTTATATTTATATTGACAATAATTGCAATGATATTTACATTGATAATAATTGCAATGATATTTACATTGATAATAGTTGCAAATGTTTATATTGATAATAATTGCTATTATATTTACATTGATAATAATTGCAATTATATTTATATTGATAATAATTGCAATTATATTTATATTGATAATAATTGCAATTATATTTATATTGATAATAATTGCAATTATATTTATATTGATAATAATTGCAATTATATTTATATTGATAATAATTGCAATTATATTTATATTGATAATAATTGCAATTATATTTATATTGTGTAATTGCTGTTATATGAACAATAACTGCAATAATATTTATATTGATAATAATTGCTGTTATATGAACAATAACTGCAATAATATTTATATTGATAATAATTGCAATAATATTTATATTGATAATAGTTGCAATAATATTTATATTGATAATAATTGCAATTATATTTATATTGATAATAATTGCAATTATATTTATATTGATAATAATTGCTGTTATATGAACAATAACAGCAATAATATTTATATTGATAAAAACTGCAATTATATTGATAATAATTGCAATAACATTAACAACAATTGCAATAATATCTAAATTGATAAAAAACTCCAATTATATTAATATCAATAATATTAACAACAATTGCAATAATATATATATATATATATATATTGATTAAAAAACTCCAATTATATTGATAATAATTGCAATAATATTTATATTGATAAAAAGTCCAATTATATTGATAATAATTGCAATAATATTTATATTGATAAAAACTCCAATTATATTGATAATAATTACAATGATATTAACAACAAATGCAATAATATCTATATTGATGAAAACTCCAATTATATTGACAATAATTGCAATTATTATTTCTATCAATATTTATATTTCTATCAATATTTATATTTCTATCAATATTTATATTTCTATCAATATTTATATTTCTATCAATATTTATATTTCTATCAATATTTATATTTCTATCAATATTTATATTTCTATCAATATTTATATTTCTATCAATATTTATATTTCTATCAATATTTATATTTCTATCAATATTTATATTTCTATCAATATTTATATTTCTATCAATATTTATATTTCTATCAATATTTATATTTCTATCAATATTTATATTTCTATCAATATTTATATTTCTATCAATATTTATATTTCTATCAATATTTATATTTCTATCAATATTTATATTTCTATCAATATTTATATTTCTATCAATATTTATATTTCTATCAATATTTATATTTCTATCAATATTTATATTTCTATCAATATTTATATTTCTATCAATATTTATATTTCTATCAATATTTATATTTCTATCAATATTTATATTTCTATCAATATTTATATTTCTATCAATATTTATATTTCTATCAATATTTATATTTCTATCAATATTTATATTTCTATCAATATTTATATTTCTATCAATATTTATATTTCTATCAATATTTATATTTCTATCAATATTTATATTTCTATCAATATTTATATTTCTATCAATATTTATATTTCTATCAATATTTATATTTCTATCAATATTTATATTTCTATCAATATTTATATTTCTATCAATATTTATATTTCTATCAATATTTATATTTCTATCAATATTTATATTTCTATCAATATTTATATTTCTATCAATATTTATATTTCTATCAATATTTATATTTCTATCAATATTTATATTTCTATCAATATTTATATTTCTATCAATATTTATATTTCTATCAATATTTATATTTCTATCAATATTTATATTTCTATCAATATTTATATTTCTATCAATATTTATATTTCTATCAATATTTATATTTCTATCAATATTTATATTTCTATCAATATTTATATTTCTATCAATATTTATATTGATGGCAATCACTGTCATTATGATACCTTTTGATTATTTCTTTGCGGTTCGCCTTATCTGCTATAATGATATCGTGCAAACGATTTCTTCTATTTTCTCTGAATAACCATCCTATGACAAAAAAATCAAATCAAATAAGATAAATAAATAAATAAATAAAACGGGTTACTGTGTATTTCCAAATTAATTAATTTTCTTTCACTCACAGTTTGAAACTCAATTTCCATGATATTACATTTTTACGGTTGTAAATGCATAATTGCATTGTGAGAATCATACATACTGAAATCCTCATTTAATTTAAACAGTGCTCTTCATTCGTCTCGAATAAAATATCTAAAAAATATAATTTCAACACTGAGGATAACTAAAGCAAATAATTGAAAGCCCGGATACGTTCCCGAGGCTCTTTCCTGAACTAGTGACTAAGTTCCCCCATCGACCCCCAAATCCCAGTTTCTGAGACCATATCTCATGTATAAAATGCTCCGGGAGACGGCCTCGTTACTTGCTGTCTTAGCTGTCAAAAGAACACAATGAAGCTTACTGCAGTTATCCTTCTAATGGCCTTGCTTGTGTCTGGAACTTTGGGTTTGGTTTTGCCGATCCCGCTTCCTGTGCCTCTGCTCAAGGGATTAGACGTAAGCCTCGCGCTGGGCAATCAACCAGTATTTGCTCCCGTTCACCATGGACATTCACTGCCTTCATATAGATTTGAAACGCGCCGATATTAGCAATGAAAATAAAATATATCAGACTAATCCGCGTTATACTCTCATTCTGATGGTAATTTCTCCTCAATGTCATTTTCTTTAATCAAACAGAAAGATGATGCTGAAGATGGCAAACATGATATCATGATAATATTAATGATATTCATGATAATGTTAATGATATTCATGATAATGTTAATGATATTCATGATAATGTTAATGATATTCATGATAATATTCATGATGATATTCATGATAATATTCATGATGATATTCATGATGATATTCATGATGATATTCATGATGATATTCATGATGATATTCATGATGATATTCATGATAATATTAATGAAATTCATGATAATATTAATGAAATTCATGATAATATTAATGATATTCATGATAATATTAATGATATTCATGATAATATTAATGATATTCATGATAATATTAATGATATTCATGATAATATTAATGATATTCATGATAATGTTAATGATATTCATGATAATGTTAATGATATTCATGATAATATTAATGATATTATGATAATATATTAATCATATTAATAATATTAATGATATTGATAAAGATAATAATATTGACAATAATAATATTGATAACATTGATGATAATATTGATAACAATAATAATATTGATAACAATAATAATATTGATAACAATAATAATATTGATAACAATAATAATATTGATAACAATAATAATATTGATAACAATAATAATATTGATAACAATAATAATATTGATAACAATAATAATATTGATAACAATAATAATATTGATAACAATAATAATATTGATAACAATAATAATATTGATAACAATAATAATATTGATAACAATAATAATATTGATAACAATAATAATATTGATAACAATAATAATATTGATAACAATAATAATATTGATAACAATAATAATATTGATAACAATAATAATATTGATAACAATAATAATATTGATAACAATAATAATATTGATAACAATAATAATATTGATAACAATAATAATATTGATAACAATAATAATATTGATAACAATAATAATATTGATAACAATAATAATATTGATAACAATAATAATATTGATAACAATAATAATATTGATAACAATAATAATATTGATAACAATAGACTTCATACTGTCTCTTCTTTAAATGAACATTAACGTATTATTCCTATTTATAGTATAAATGATTTGCATGGTTGTCAAAAAGATGCGTAATATTTGTCCTAATATTTTCAATATCTTTTCTACATACAACGTTATCACAATCTATATTTATTATAGTTGTAAGTTATTGATTATAATTATAAGATATTGATAATAATTATAAGATATTGATAATAATTATAAGATATTGATAATAATTATAAGATATTGATTATATTTGTAAGATATTGATTATATTTGTAAGATATTGATTATAATTATTGATTATATGATTGTAAAATATTGATAATGGTTGTAAGATATTGATTATAATTATTGATTATATGATTGTAAAATATTGATAATGGTTGTAAGATATTGATTATAATTATTGATTATATGATTGTAAAATATTGATAATGGTTGTAAGATATTGATAATGGTTGTAAGATATTGATAATGGTTGTAAGGTATTGATAATGGTTGTAAGGTATTGATAATGGTTGTAAGATATTGATAATATTTATTATGGTATTAGTAATACTTGTAATGGCGTTGGTAATAATTGTAATGGTATTGTTAATAATTGTAATGGTATTGTTAATAATTGCATAATGTTGATAGTAATTGTAATGGTATTGATAATAATTGCATAATATTCATAATAATGGCATAATATTGATAGTATTTGTAATGGTATTGAAAATAATTGTAATGGTATTGTTCATAATTGTAATGAACACTAACGCATTATTACTATTCATAGTATGTAAGATAAAAGACGCTTAATAACACCATAGCTGCAGTACACGCCACAACCCAATAAAATAATCACACATAAATAAAATGTTCTTGTATTTGTGTGATTTTTTTGCCTGATTGATAAAGAAATGTGTGATATTTGTCCTTGTTCAACATATATTTTTTTACATACAAAAATATCACAATTATAATATATAATGGTAATTGTATGTTATTGATAATAATTGTAAGATATTGATAATGATTGTAAGAAATTGATAATGATTGTAAGATATTGATAATGATTGTAAGATATTGATAATGATTTTAAGATATTGATAATGATTGTAAGATATTGATAATGATTGTAAGATATTGATAATAACTGTAAGATATTGATAATGATTGTAAGATATTGATAATAACTGTAAGATATTGATAATAACTGTAAGATATTGATAATAACCTTAAGATATTAATAATAATTGTAAAATATTGATAATAACCGTAAGATATTGATAATAATTGTAAGATATTGATAATAATTGTAAGATATTGATAATAACCGTAAGATATAGATAATAACCGTAAGATATTGATAATAATTGTAAGATATTGATAATAACAGTAAGATATTGATAATAACCGTAAGATATTGATAATAATTGTAAGATATTGATACTAACAGTAAGATATTGATAATAACCGTAAGATATTGATAATAACCGTAAGATATTGATAACAACGTAAGATATTGATAATAACCGTAATATATTGATAATAACCGTAAGATATTGATAATAATTGTAAGATATTGATAATAATTGTAAGATATTGATAATAACCGTAAGATATTGATAATAGTTGTAATGATATTGATAATAATTGTAATGTTAATAAATGCAGTTTTTATCAATAGCATTGCAGTTAATAAATGCAGTTTTTATCAATAGCATTGCAGTTACCATCAATAGCATTGCATTTATTATAAATATAATTGCATTTATTATAAATATAATTGCATTTATTATAAATATAATTGCATTTATTATAAACATAATTGCATTTATTATAAATATAATTGCATTTATTATAAATATGATTGCATTTATTATAAATATAATTGCATTTATTATAAATATAATTGCATTTATTATAAATATAATTGCATTTATTATAAATATAATTGCATTTATTATAAATATAATTGCATTTATTATAAATATAATTGCATTTATTATAAATATCATAGCATTTATTATAAATATAATTGCATTTATTATAAATATCATTGCATTTATTATAAATATCATTGCATTTATTATAAATATCATTGCATTTATTATAAATATCATTGCATTTATTATAAATATCATTGCATTTATTATAAATATCATTGCATTTATTATAAATATCATTGCATTTATTATAAATATCATTGCATTTATTATAAATATCATTGCATTTATTATAAATATCATTGCAGTTATTATTAATATCATTGCAGTTATTATAAATATCATTGCAGTTATTATAAATATCATTGCAGTTATTATAAATATCATTGCAGTTATTATAAATATCATTGCAATTATTATAAATATCTTTGCAATCATCAATATAATTGCAGTTATTACCAATATAATTGCAGTCACTACGGCGTTCTAAATTCATTCGTAGGTATTATTGTTTATCTTCATTCACGTTTTGAAACATAGTCTCATTTAAATTCATTTTAAAGGATGTAATTACATAATTGCACTATTAGATGATCCTACATAGTGAAATCCTCATTCAATATAATCCTTGCTTTATATTCATCACGAAAAAAAAAATGCTGATAACTAAAACAAACAATCAAAAGCTCAGATACGTTACCGAGGCTCTTTCCTAAACTAGTGGCTAAGTTCCCCCCATCGACCCCCAAATCCCAGTTTCTGAGAGCACATCTCATGTATAAAATGCTCCGGGAGACTTCCTCGTTACTTGTTCTCTTAGCTGTCAAAAGAACACAATGAAGCTTACTGCAGTTTTCCTTCTAATGGCCTTGCTTGTGTCTGGAACTTTGGGTTTGGTTTTGCCGATCCCGCTTCCTGTGCCTCTGCTCAAGGGATTAGACGTAAGCCTCGCGCTGGGCAATCAACCAGTATTTGCTCCCGTTCACCATGGACATTCACTGCCGTCATATAGAATTGAGAAACGCCCTTACTAGCAAGGATAAATAAAAATCTATGAGTCTATGTTGTCTTTCCTTTAGATAAACATTAACAATGAGTATAAGAAACTCGGAATCTTATTCCTATCTTCTTAAAGCAAATAAGAACTAACGTACATTACTGTCAACTTCTTTACAAATCATTAAATGAAAAATAAGATAAGATACTCCTAAAAGGAAATAGTGCCATCAGTAAAACAAAATCCCTGAGACGATTATGATATAAAAAGAGGCAGAAGAAGAGCAGTGGAGAGAAATAGAGATTGAGGAAGACAACTATTTTGATATTGATAATAATTGTAATGATATTGATAATAATTGTAATGATATTGATAATAATTGTAATGATATTGATAATAATTGTAATGATATTGATAATAATTGTAATGATATTGATAAAAAATGCAATTATATTGATAATAATTGCAATGATATTGATAATAATTGCAATGATATTGATAATAATTGCAATGACGTTTATAATAATTGCAATGACGTTTATGATAATTGCAATGATGTTTATGATAATTGCAATGATGTTTATAATAATTGCAATGGTGTTTATAATAATTGCAATGGTGTTTATAATAATTGCAATGATGTTTATAATAATTGCAATGATGTTTATAATAATTGCAATGATGTTTATAATAATTGCAATGATGTTTATAATAATTGCAATGATGTTTATAATAATTGCAATGATGTTTATAATAATTGCAATGATGTTTATAATAATTGCAATGATGTTTATAATAATTGCAATGATGTTTATAATAATTGCAATGATGTTTATAATAATTGCAATTATCATAATAATTGCAATGATGTTTATAATAATTGCAATGATGTTTATAATAATTGCAATGATGTTTATAATAATTGCAATGATGTTTATAATAATTGCAATGATGTTTATAATAATTGCAATGATGTTTATAATAATTGCAATGATGTTTATAATAATTGCAATGATGTTTATAATAATTGCAATGATGTTTATAATAATTGCAATGATGTTTATAATAATTGCAATGATGTTTATAATAATTGCAATGATGTTTATAATAATTGCAATGATGTTTATAATAATTGCAATGACGTTTATAATAATTGCAATGACGTTTATAACAATTGCAATGATGTTTATAATAATTGCAATGATGTTTATAATAATTGCAATGATGTTTATAATAATTGCAATGATGTTTATAATAATTGCGTCAGTATTTTTTATAATAATTGCAATGATGTTTATAATAATTGCAATGATGTTTATAATAATTGCAATGATGTTTATAATAATTGCAATGATGTTTATAATAATTGCAATGATGTTTATAATAATTGCAATGATGTTGATAATAATTGCAATGATGTTTATGATAATTGCAATGATGTTTATAATAATTGCAATGATGTTTATAATAATTGCAATGATGTTTATAATGAATGCAATGATTTTTATATTAATGATAATACCAATTATATTTATATTGATAATAATTGCAATGATATTTATATTGATTATAATAGCAATGATATTTATATTGATAATAATAGCAATGATATTTATATTGATAATAATAACAATGATATTTATATTGATAATAATAACAATGATATTTATATTGATAATAATAACAATGATATTTATATTGATAATAATAGTAATGATATTTAAAAGAGTTGCAATGATATTTATATTGATAATAATAGTAATGATATTTAAAAGAGTTGCAATGATATTTATATTGATAATAATAGTATTGATATTTAAAAGAGTTGCAATAATATTTATATTGATAATAATAGTATTGATATTTAAAAGAGTTGCAATGATATTTATATTGATAATAATAGCAATGATATCTTTATTTGATCTTTTGATCAAAATGTTATCATTCGGGGATAATAACAAGAAAAATATTACCATACGGCGTTAATGACATCTATTTGTAATAAGATTTCGGAATATGTTGCTGTCCCTTAACCGCTCTCTTTCCTTATCTTTTTCTCTCGCTCTCTCTCTCTACCGTCTGTCTATCTCTCTCTTTTTCTCGCTTAGTTGCTCTCTGACGTCTTTCTCTCAGATTATCTATCTAGCTTTATAGATGTTAACCAGTCTGCTTATACTTATAAATACACATATATATACATATACATACATGTATATATATATATATATATATATATATATATATATATATATATATATATATATATGTATATATATATGTATACATACATACATACATACATATATATATATATATATATATATATATATATATATATATATATATATATATATATATGTATACATATATACATATATGTATATATATATATATATATATATATATGTATATATATATATATATATATATATATGTATGTATACATATATATACATATATATATATATATATATATATATATATATATATATATATATATATATATATATATGCATGTATACATATATATATATATATATATATATATATATATATATATATATATATATATATATACATACATACATACATATATATATATATGTATGTATGTATATATATGTATATATGTATATATATACATGTACATATGTATGTATGTATATATATGTATATATATGTATATATATATGCATATGTATACATATACATTATATGTATATGTATATATACACACACATATATGTGTGTATGGATCTATGTATACATTTCCATTTTGCCTGCACTCATTTTTGAAACTTAACTGCCATTGAAGAATTTCAATTTTGCAGATATGAAATTTGCATAAATATATTATTATTAAATATTTTGAATCCTCAAACAATAGCAATAATATCTTATTATTTCATAACGAAAAAGACAATTTGAAAATTAAGTTTAAACACTCAGGATAACTAAAGCAATCCCAGATACGTTCCCGAGGCTCTTTCCTAAACTAGTGACTAAGTTCCCCCCATCGACCCCCAAATCCTAGTTTCTGAAATCACATCTCATTTATAAAATGCTCCTGGAGACTGCCTCGTTACTTGTTCTCTTAGCTGTCAAAAGAACACAATGAAGCTTACTGCAGTTCTCCTTCTAATGGCCTTGCTTGTGTCTGGAACTTTGGGTTTGGTTTTGCCGATCCCGCTTCCTGTGCCTCTGCTCAAGGGATTAGACGTAAGCCTCGCGCTGGGCAATCAACCAGTATTTGCTCCCGTTCACCATGGACATTCACTGCCTTCATATAAATTTGAAACACGCCGATATTAGCAATGAAAAATAAACTATATGACTTCATGCTGTCTTTTCTTTAAATAAACACCAACGCATTATTACTAGTTATGGTATAAAAGCCACTTAATAACACCATAGCTGTAGTACAATCACCACACATATATAACACTTTCTTGTGTGAGACTTTTTGCATGATCGATAAATGATTGCGTAATATGTGTCCTTAGTACTGTTTTAATAGATAATAATAGGAAGGTTTAGATAATAATTGTAATGGTATTGGTAATAATTATATTATTAATAATAATTGCAATGATATTGATAACTGCAATGATAATATTGATAAGCAATGTAATCACAATTATAATAGATAATGTTGATAATTTATATTGATAATTACATTGATAATTAACGATGTTGATAATTGCAATTATATTGATATTGATAATTATATCAATAATTAATTGTAATAATAATGTCCGCAATGATATTGATAATGATTGTAATGATATCGATAATAATTGCAACGATATTGATAATAATTGCAATGATATTAATGATTAGCATAGTAATCACAATGATAATGATAATAATTTTAATGGCATTACTAATAATTGCAATGATATTGATAATAATTGCAATAATATTAGTAATCCCATAATCAATAATTTTACTATTCTTATGATTATCGTTATTACCTACACACACTCACTTGATATAATAAGCAGTACATGAATTAATGAATTAAAGAATTAATCTCATACTTTGTTGAAAAAAGAAATACAAAATCGACACAAATTAAACATATACTAGTGATAAATGCACCGGGAAACAAAACTTGACATATCTTACTTGTCATTTACGCTGAATGGTATGCTATCAATATGGTCTTTGTTTTTTGTCTCGGTTCGGCATTAAAAACACATGAATTGTATTGATAATCAGGATGAAGATTTAGACAATGAAATTCATTATAATAATTGAACAACACACATGGAATTTAATGGTTAAGGAGCGATAGCGTTTGTAGTAAAAGACTGCGATGTGGTGTGCACTGTAGCTATGGTGATATGTTTTTAAGTCCCCATACTCTGAAATTTAGATACAGACGAGACGCCAGTTGGGAAAAGTGCAAATATCTTATACTGAAAATTTCCTGCTAACAGATTGTCAATGTTCCTATAATTGTTATAATCTTTATCATTGCATTATCACAATTCTATCAATATATTATCAATATAATTTATTATGAATATAATGAATTATCAATATAAATATCATGCCAATTATTATCAATGTCATTGCAATTATTATCATTATCACATACAATTACAATTAATATCAATATCTTTACAATTATTATCATTCTCTATCATAATTATGATTACTTTGCTTCTTATTATAATTGCAATTATTATTAGTATTATTGCAAGTATTATCAATATCATTGCAAGTATTATCAATATCATTGCAAGTATTATCAATATCATTGCAAGTATTATCAATATCATTGCAAGTATTATCAATATCATTGCAAGTATTATCAATATCATTGCAAGTATTATCAATATCATTGCAAGTATTATCAATATAATTGCAAGTATTATCAATATCATTGCAAGTATTATCAATATCATTGCAAGTATTATCAATATCATTGCAATTATTATCCATGCCAATACAATTTTTATCAATATATTTATAATTATTGTCATTATCTATTATAATTGTGATTACTTTGCTTGTCATTAATATCATTGCAGTTATTGTCATATAAATGCAGTTTTTATCAATAGCATTGCAGTTACCATCAATTGCATTGCATTTATTACAAATATAATTGCAGTTATTATAAATATCATTGCAATTATCATAAATATCATTGCAATTATTATCAATATATTTGCAATTATCATCAATATAATTGCAGTTATTACCAATATAATTGCAGTCACTACGGCGTTCTAAATTCATTCATAGGTATTATTGTTTATCTTCATTCACGTTTTGAAACATAATCTCATTTTAATTCATTTTAAAGGATGTAATTACATAATTTCACTATTAGATGATCCTACATGGTGAAATCCTCATTCAATATAATCCTTGCTTTACATTCATCAGGAAAACAATGCTGATAACTAAAACAATTAAAAGCTCAGATACGTTCCCGAGGCTCTTTCCTAAACTAGTGGCTAAGTTCCCCCCATCGACTCCCAAATCCCAGTTTCTGAGAGCACATCTCATGTATAAAATGCTCCGGGAGACTGCCTCGTTACTTGTTCTCTTAGCTGTCAAAAGAACATAATGAAGCTTACTGCAGTTATCCTTCTAATGGCCTTGCTTGTGTCTGGAACTTTGGGTTTGGTTTTGCCAATCCCGCTTCCTGTGCCTCTGCTCAAGGGATTAGACGTAAGCCTCGCGCTGGGCAATCAACCAGTATTTGCTCCCGTTCACCATGGACATTAATATAATTACCATCATCCTAATATAATTACCATCATCCTAATATAATTACCATCATCCTAATATAATTACCATCATCCTAATATAATTACCATTTTCATCAATATAATTACCATTTTCATCAATATCATTACCATAATCGTCAATATCATAACCATTATTAGATGGTAAGTTCATCCGGTTGAACTGGCCTGGCTCTTCTCACGAACCTTTTCCACGAGTCTATTCATACCACCAATAGTCTTATTTTAGTACCTCATCAGCATCTGACGTTGGGAACCTTGTATTCTAATCTGAAGCTATTCGTCAGGATTCATTTTCCTTTGTATGCCTGTTGATTTTTTTTTTTTTTTTTTTTTTTTTTTTTTTACCAACCTCCCTTTTTATATTTCGTAAAAGGAAGGCAATACCCCCACTAGTGTTTGTATAAGTACCTAAATGCTTCATCTGATATAGCCCATGATATTTGTCGCTATGCTTTTCTCGTTTATAATTTTGTAGATATTTGACAACATTGCAACATTTTCCCCACACCATCCTTGATCTTATTTTTGCTTTGTTTGGTCCTAGGTTCTAGTGGCGCAATGAAATGAACTAGCATAGATTTATGTGCTTTATGTATCGCTCTTAGTATAGGCGTTGTTGAAGGTTATGAGATGGTACCTGCGTGTGCCCATGGCCAGCAGGAGCAAATATCGGCCGATCTCCCAACGCAAAGCTTATGTCCAATCCCATGAAGTGGAAGAATAAAAGCCAGAGTTCCAGACACAAGTAAGTTTGGCATCCACGCCGGGTAAGCAATGAAGCGACGGAAAATATATTGAATAACTTGAAACATATCAATATATCAAAGTGATAATTTTGTCTAAACGATGTTTGCCTTTTCATGGTATCAGTGGGGTTTTCTTGCCACATTCGTGCAGTATATACAGATGTTCTTTGGGGTGGCCATTGAAACACGTGGTGTTGTTGTGCGTCTGCAGAAAATTGTATTGATATAAAATGATTAACACTTCTGTTTCAATGCAGTTAAAATATATAGACTTCATAATGGGAAAACATACAATGGTGTAACATAAACTAAACATGTATTTCTTGATGTAAACGTGGGAGACATTACGTATGTAAAAGAAAACTGACCCGACGTTTGGGGGGACTTCACTCGCTTTTATAAAAACAGTATCATAACTTAATAAGTTATAAAGATAACATTCCGAGTTTCTAATACCTAAGTTAGTGTTCATTTAAAGAAAAGACAGCATGGATTCATATCTTTATTTATCAATGCTAGTAACGGCGTTTCTCAATTCTATATGAAGGCAGTGAATGTCCATGGTGAACGGGAGCAAATACTGGTTGATTGCCCAGCGCGAGGCTTACGTCTAATCCCTTGAGCAGAGGCACAGGAAGCGGGATCGGCAAAACCAAACCCAAAGTTCCAGACACAAGCAAGGCCATTAGAAGGAAAACTGCAGTAAGCTTCATTATGTTCTTTTGACAGCTAAGACAGCAAGTAACGAGGCAGTCTCCCGGAGCTTTTGGCGGCTAAGATGATCTCAGAAATTGGGTTTTGGGGGTCGATGGGGGAACTTAGTCACTAGTTCAGGAAAGAGAGACTCGGAACGTATCTGGGACTGCAATTCTTTACTTTAGTTATTATTAAGCTGAAAGTTGACATTTGGATTATATTTTTCAGATACATGAGCAATGATTATTTTAAATGAGGATTTCTTTTTGTGGGATTAGCTAATCTGGGAATTATGCAATTACATCGGTAAAAAGCGATTTTATATTTTAAGATTCCAAATCATTACTATTATCATTAATGTCATTACTCTTGTTATCATTATTACTCTTGTTATCAATATTACTCTTGTTATCAATATTACTCTTGTTATCAATATTACTCTTGTTATCAATATTACTCTTGTTATCAATATTGCTCTTGTTATCAATATTGCTCTTGTTATCAATATTACTCTTGTTATCAATATTGCTCTTGTTATCAATATTGCTCTTGTTATCAATATTGCTCTTGTTATCCATATTGCTCTTGTTATCCATATTGCTCTTGTTATCCATATTGCTCTTGTTATCCATATTGCTCTTGTTATCAATATTGTTTCTGTTATCAATATTGTCGGTTATCAATATTGCTCGTTAGCAATATTGCTCTTGTTATCCATATTGCTCTTGTTATCCATACTGCTCTTGTTATCCATATTGCTCTTGTTATCCATATTACTCTTGTTATCCATATTGCTCTTGTTATCCAAAATTGCTCTTGTTATCAAAATTGCTCTTGTTATCAATATTGCTCTTGTTATCAATATTGCTCTTGTTATCAATATTACTCTTGTTATCAATATTACTCTTGTTATCAATATTACTCTTGTTATCAATATTACTCTTGTTATCAATATTGCTCTTGTTATCAATATTGCTCTTGTTATCAATATTACTCTTGTTATCAATATTACTCTTATTATCAATATAAGAACTAACAATACATTACTATCGATTTCTTTATACAAATAATTAAAATGAAACATAAGATAAGATACTATGAAAAGGAAATAGTGCCATCAGTAAAACAAAGTAATTGAGACGATTATAATATAAAAAGAGGAAGAAGAAGAGCAGTGGAGAGAAATAGAGATTGAGGGAGACAACTATTTTGATATTGATAATAATTGTAATGATATTGACAATAATTGTAATGATATTGACAATAATTGTAATGATATTGATAATAATTGTAATTATATTGATAATGATTGTAATGATATTGATAATAATTATAATGATATTGACAATAATTGTAATGATATTGATAATAATTGTAATGATATTGATAATAATTGTAATGATATTGACAATAATTGTAATGATATTGACAATAATTGTAATGATATTGATAATGATTGTAATGATATTGATAATGATTGTAATGATATTGATAATAATTGTAATGATATTGATAATAATTGTAATGATATTGATAATAATTGTAATGATATTGATAATAATTGTAATGATATTGATAATAATTGTAATGATATTGATAATAATTGTAATGATATTGATAATAATTGCAATGGTATTGATAATAATTGCAATGATGTTTATAATAATTGCAGTGATGTTTATAATAATTGCAATGATGTTTATAATAATTGCAGTGATGTTTATAATAATGCACTGATTTTTATATTGATAATAATAGCAATGATATTTATATTGATAATAATAGCAATGATATTTATATTGATAATAATAGCAATGATAATTATATTGATAATAATAGCAATGATATTTATATTGATAATAATAGCAATGATATTTATATTGATAATAATAGCAATGATATTTATATTGATAATAATAGCAATGATATTTATATTGATAATAATAACAATGATATTTATATTGATAATAATAGCAATGATATTTATATTGATAATAATAGCAATGATATTTATATTGATAATAATGGCAATGATATTTATATTGATAATAATGGCAATGATATTTATATTGATAATAATAGCAATGATATTTATATTGATAATAATAGCAATGATATTTAAAAGAGTTGCAATGATATCTTTATTTGATCATTTTAATCAAAACGTTATCATTCAGGGATAATAACAAGAAAGATATTACCATACGGCGTTAATGACATCTATTTGTAATATGATTTCGGAATATGTTGCTGTCCCTTAACCGCTCTCTTTCCTTATCTTTTTTCTCTCGCTCTCTCTCTCTCTGCCGTCTGTCTGTCTTTTTCTCGCTTAGTTGCTCTCTGACGTCTTTCTCTCAGATTATCTATTTAACTTTATAGATGTTATATATATATGTAAATATATATATATATATATATATATATATATATATGTATATATATACATATATGAATTTATTTATGTATATACGTATATGTAAATATATGTTTTAATAAACATATATATATGCATACTTACATATGGATACAGAGTGGGGTAGACGGTCGGATAAACAGATATATATACAAATTAAGAAATACATGATCATTATTGTGCATTTGATAATGTTGACACAGATGGCAATCACTGTCATTATGATACCTTTTGATTATTTCTTTGCGGTTCGCCTTATCTGCTATAATGATATCGTGCAAACGATTTCTTCTATTTTATTTTGGCATTGCCTTTGAATAACCATCCTATGAAAAAAAAATCAAATCAAATAAAAATAAATGAATAAATAAAACGGGTTACTGTGTATTTCCGAAATAATTAATTTACCTTCACTCACAGTTTGAAACTTAATTTGCATTAAATCAGATTTTTACGGTTGTAAATGCATAATTGCATTGTGAGAATCATACATACTGAAATCCTCATTTGATTTAAACAGTGCTCTTCATTCGTCTCGAATAAAATATCTAAAAAATATAATTTCAACACTGATGATAACTAAAGCAAATAATTGAAAGCCCGGATACGTTCCCGAGGCTCTTTCCTAAACTAGTGGCTAAGTTCCCCCCATCGACCCCCAAATCCTAGTTTCTGAGAGCACATCTCATGTATAAAATGCTCCGGGAGACTGCCTCGTTACTTGCTGTCTTAGCTGTCAAAAGAACACAATGAAGCTTACTGCAGTTTTCCTTCTAATGGTCTTGCTTGTGTCTGGAACTTTGGGTTTGGTTTTGCCGATCCCGCTTCCTGTGCCTCTGCTCAAGGGATTAGACGTAAGCCTCGCGCTGGGCAATCAACCAGTATTTGCTCCCGTTCACCATGGACATTCACTGCCTTCATATAGATTTGAAACGCGCCGATATTAGCAATGAAAATAAAATATATCAGACTAATCCGCGTTATACTCTCATTCTGATGGTAATTTCTCCTCAATGTAATTTTCTTTAATCAAACAGAAAGATGATGCTGAAGATGGCAAACATGATATCATGATAATATTAATGATATTCATGATAATGTTAATGATATTCATGATAATGTTAATGATATTCATGATGATATTCATGATGATATTCATGATGATATTCATGATGATATTCATGATGATATTCATGATGATATTCATGATGATATTCATGATGATATTCATGATGATATTCATGATGATATTCATGATGATATTCATGATAATATTAATGATATTCATGATAATATTAATGAAATTCATGATAATATTAATGATATTCATGATAATATTAATGATATTCATGATAATATTAATGATATTCATGATAATATTAATGATATTCATGATAATGTTAATGATATTCATGATAATGTTAATGATATTCATGATAATGTTAATGATATTCATGATAATATTAATGATATTCATGATAATATTAATGATATTCATGATAATATTAATGATATTAATGATATTGATAAAGATAATAATATTGACAATAATAATATTGATAACATTGATGATAATATTGATAACAATAATAATATTGATAACAATAATAATATTGATAACAATAATAATATTGATAACAATAATAATATTGATAACAATAATAATATTGATAACAATAATAATATTGATAACAATAATAATATTGATAACAATAATAATATTGATAACAATGATAATATTGATAACAATAATAATATTGATAACATTGATGATAATATTGATAACAATAATGTTAATAATAACATTGCTGATAATGATATTGATTAAAAAATATATTGATAATAACATTGATAATAATAATATTAATAATAATGATATTGTTAGTAATATCAAGAATATTGATAATACTAGTAATATTAATAGCAATATTAATATTGATAAAAAAGTAATATTGAAAACAATAGTAATATTAATAGCAATACTATTATTGATAAAAACAGTAATATTGATAACAATAGTAATATTAATAGCAATATTAATATTGATAAAAAAACAGTAATATTGATTTAAAAAAAACAGTAATATTGATTTAAAAAAACAGTAATATTGATAACAATGGTAATATTGATAACAGTCATATTGACAACAAATGTCATATTGACAAGAAAAGTAATATTGATAACAGTAATATTGATAACAAGAGTAAAACTGATGAAGAGAGTAATATTGATAACAAGAGTAAAAGTGATAAAGAGAGTAAAATTGATAACAATAGCAATATTGATAACAGTAATATTCATGACAGTAATATCCATAACAATGATATTGATAATAATGGTGATATTGATAATAGTAATATTCATGATAATAGTAAAATTGATAATAATAGTAATATTGATAATAATAGTAATATTGATAATAATAGCAATATTCATGATAATAGTAATATTGATAATAATAGTAATATTGATAATAATAGTAATATTGATAATAATAGTAATATTGATGATAATAGTAATATTGATAGAAATATAAATATTGATAGAAATATAAATATTGATAGAAATATAAATATTGATAGAAATATAAATATTGATAGAAATATAAATATTGATAGAAATATAAATATTGATAGAAATATAAATATTGATAGAAATATAAATATTGATAGAAATATAAATATTGATAGAAATATAAATATTGATAGAAATATAAATATTGATAGAAATATAAATATTGATAGAAATATAAATATTGATAGAAATATAAATATTGATAGAAATATAAATATTGATAAAAATATATATATTGATAGAAATATAGATATTGATAGAAATATAGATATTGATAGAAATATAAATATTGATAATAGTAATATTGATAATAAGAATAATATTGATAATAATAGTAATATTGATAACAGTATTAATATTGACAATAATAGTTATATTGTATAATAATAGTACTATTGATAATAATAATAATAATATTCATAATAATAGTTATATTGATAATAATAGTAATATTGATAATGATAGTAATATTAATAATAACAGTAATATTGATAACAGTAATAATAATAACAGTAATATTGATAACAGTAATATTCATAACAGTAATATTGAAAAAAGATATGTTGATAACAGTGATATTGATAACAATAATATTAATAACGCTGATATTAATAAGCATAGTAATGTTGATAATGATAGTGACATTGATAACAGATATATTGATAACCGAAATATTGATAACAGTAATGTTGATAATAATTATAATATTAATAATGATAGTAATATTGATAAGAGTTATATTGATAATAATAGTAACATTGATAACAGTATTATTGATGATAATAGTAATATTGATAATAATAATAATAATTATAATAATAATGATAATAGAAGTAATGTTCATAATACAAATAATATTGATGATAATGGAAAATTGATAATGATAGTAATATTTATGATGATAGTAATATTGATAATAAAAATAATACTGATAATAATGATAATGTTAATAATTATAGTAATGTTGATAATGATAGTAATCTTCATAAAAAAATAATATCGATAATGATAGTAATATTAATAAAAATAGTAATATTGATAATAAAAGTAATATCAATAATGATAGTAATATTGATAATAATAGTAATATTGATAATAGGAGTAATATTGATAATAAAAGTAATATTGATAATAAAAGTAATATTGATAATGATACTAATATTGATAATGATACTAATATTGATAATGATACTAATATTGATAATGATACTAATATTGATAATGATACTAATATTGATAATGATAGTAATGTTGATAATAATATTAAAATTGATAATGATAGTAATATTGATAATGATAGTAATTTTGATAATGATATTAATATTAATGGTAATAGTAATATTGATAATAGAAGTAATATTGATAATGAAAGTAATATTGATAATTAAAGTAATATTGATAATGAAAGTAATGTAGAAAATAATAGTAATATTGATAATGATAGTAATATTGATAATGGTATTAATATAAATAGTACGAGTAATATTGATAATAATTGTACTATCGATAATGATAGTAATATTGATAATAATAGTAATATTGATAACAGGAATAATGATAAAAGTAAAATGAATAACAGCAATATTGATAACAATAATATTGATATCAGTAATATTGATAACAGGAATAATGATAAAAGTAAAATGAATAACAGCAATATTGATAACAATAATATTGATATCAGTAATATTGATAACAGGAATAATGATAAAAGTAAAATGAATAACAGCAATATTGATAACAATAATATTGATATCAGTAATATTGATAACAGTAAAATTGATAATAGTAATATTGATAACAGCAATATTGATAACAGTGATACTGATAACAGTAATATTGCTAACAGTAATATTGCTAATAGTAATATTGATAACAGTAATATTGATAACAGTAATATTGATACCAGGAATATTGATAACAGCAATATTGATAACAGTAGTATTGATAACAGCAATATTGATGAGTCATATGGATAACAACAATATTGATAACAGTAATATTGATAACAGTAATATTGATAACAGTAATATTGATAACAGTAATATTGATAACAGTAATATTGATAACAGTAATATTGATAACAGTAATATTGATAACAGTAATATTGATAACAGTAATATTGATAACAGTAATATTGATAACAGTAATATTGATAACAGTAATATTGATAACAGTAATATTGATAACAGTAATATTGATAACAGTAATATTGATAACAGTAATATTGATAACAGTAATATTGATAACAGTAATATTGATAACAGTAATATTGATAACAGTAATATTGATAACAGTAATATTGATAACAGTAATATTGATAACAGTAATATTGATAACAGTAATATTGATAACAGTAATATTGATAACAGTAATATTGATAACAGTAATATTGATAACAGTAATATTGATAACAGTAATATTGATAACAGTAATATTGATAACAGTAATATTGATAACAGTAATATTGATAACAGTAATATTGATAACAGTAATATTGATAACAGTAATATTGATAACAGTAATATTGATAACAGTAATATTGATAACAGTAATATTGATAACAGTAATATTGATAACAGTAATATTGATAACAGTAATATTGATAACAGTAATATTGATAACAGTAATATTGATAACAGTAATATTGATAACAGTAATATTGATAACAGTAATATTGATAACAGTAATATTGATAACAGTAATATTGATAACAGTAATATTGATAACAGTAATATTGATAACAGTAATATTGATAACAGTAATATTGATAACAGTAATATTGATAACAGTAATATTGATAACAGTAATATTGATAACAGTAATATTGATAACAGTAATATTGATAACAGTAATATTGATAACAGTAATATTGATAACAGTAATATTGATAACAGTAATATTGATAACAGTAATATTGATAACAGTAATATTGATAACAGTAATATTGATAACAGTAATATTGATAACAGTAATATTGATAACAGTAATATTGATAACAGTAATATTGATAACAGTAATATTGATAACAGTAATATTGATAACAGTAATATTGATAACAGTAATATTGATAACAGTAATATTGATAACAGTAATATTGATAACAGTAATATTGATAACAGTAATATTGATAACAGTAATATTGATAACAGTAATATTGATAACAGTAATATTGATAACAGTAATATTGATAACAGTAATATTGATAACAGTAATATTGATAACAGTAATATTGATAACAGTAATATTGATAACAGTAATATTGATAACAGTAATATTGATAACAGTAATATTGATAACAGTAATATTGATAACAGTAATATTGATAACAGTAATATTGATAACAGTAATATTGATAACAGTAATATTGATAACAGTAATATTGATAACAGTAATATTGATAACAGTAATATTGATAACAGTAATATTGATAACAGTAATATTGATAACAGTAATATTGATAACAGTAATATTGATAACAGTAATATTGATAACAGTAATATTGATAACAGTAATATTGATAACAGTAATATTGATAACAGTAATATTGATAACAGTAATATTGATAACAGTAATATTGATAACAGTAATATTGATAACAGTAATATTGATAACAGTAATATTGATAACAGTAATATTGATAACAGTAATATTGATAACAGTAATATTGATAACAGTAATATTGATAACAGTAATATTGATAACAGTAATATTGATAACAGTAATATTGATAACAGTAATATTGATAACAAGAGTAATATTGATAACAAGAGTAATATTGATAACAAGAGCAATATTGATAATAAGAGTAATATTGATAACAAGAGTAAAATTGATAACAAGAGCAATATTGATAACAAGAGCAATATTGATAACAAGAGCAATATTGATAACAAGAGCAATATTGATAACAAGAGCAATATTGATAACAAGAGTAATATGGATAACAAGAGCAATTTTGGTAACAAGAGCAATTTTGGTAACAAGAGCAATTTTGGTAACAAGAGCAATATGGACAACAAGAGTAATATGGATAACAAGAGCAATATGGATAACAAGAGCAGTATGGATAACAAGAGCAATATGGATAACAAGAGCAATATTGCTAACGAGCAATATTGATAACGAGCAATATTGATAACAAGAGCAATATTGATAACAAGAGCAATATGGATAACAAGAGCAATATGGATAACAAGAGCAATATGGATAACAAGAGCAATATGGATAACAAGAGCAATATATATAAGAGCAATATTGATAACAAGAGCAATATTGATAACAAGAGCAATATTGATAACAAGAGCAATATTGATAACAAGAGCAATATTGATAACAAGAGCAATATTGATAACAAGAGTAATATTGATAACAAGGGTAATATTGATAACAAGAGTAATATTGATAACAAGAGTAATGTTGATATCAAGAGTAATATTGATAACAAGAGTAATGACATTAATGATAATAGTAATGATTTGGAATCTTAAACTCTATAAAATCGCTTTTTACCGATGTAATTGCATAATTCCCAGATTAGCTAATCCCACAAAAAGAAATCCTCATTTAAAATAATCATTGCTCTTCTTGTATCCTGAAAAATATAATCCAAATGTCAACTTTCAGCTTAATAATAACTAAAGTAAAGAATTGCAGTCCCAGATACGTTCCCGAGTCTCTTTCCTGAACTAGTGACTAAGTTCCCCCCATCGACCCCCAAAACCCAATTTCTGAGATCACATCTTATGCATAAAAAGCTCCGGGAGACTGCCTCGTTGCTTGCTGTCTTAGCTGTCAATAGAACACAATGAAGCTTACTGCAGTTTTCCTTCTAATGGCCTTGCTTGTGTCTGGAACTTTGGGTTTGGTTTTGCCGATCCCGCTTCCTGTGCCTCTGCTTAAGGGACTAGACGTAAGCCTCGCGCTGGGCAATCAACCAGTATTTGCTCCCGTTCACCATGGACATTCACTGCCTTCATATAGAATTGAGAAACGCCGTTACTAGCATTGATAAATAAAAATATGAGTCTATGCTGTCTTTTCTTTAAATGAACACTAACTCAGGTATTAGATTCTCGGAATGTTATCTTTATAACTTATTAAGTTATGATACTGTTTTTATAATTTAGAATTATAAAAGTTTAGTGAAGTCCCCCCAAACGTCGGGTCAGTTTTCTTTTACATACGTAATGTCTCCCACGTTTACATCAAGAAATACATGTTTAGTTTATGTTACACCATTGTATGTTTTCCCATTATGAAGTCTATATATTTTAACTGCATTGAAACAGAAGTGTTAATCATTTTATATCAATACAATTTTCTGCAGACGCACAACAACACCACGTGTTTCAATGGCCACCCCAAAGAACATCTGTATATACTGCACGAATGTGGCAAGAAAACCCCACTGATACCATGAAAAGGCAAACAACGTTTAGACAAAATTATCACTTTGATATATTGATATGTTTCAAGTTATTCAATATATTTTCCGTCGCTTCATTGCTTACCCGGCGTGGATGCCAAACTTACTTGTGTCTGGAACTCTGGCATGAAAAGGCAAACAACGTTTAGACAAAATTATCACTTTGATATATTGATATGTTTCAAGTTATTCAATATATTTTCCGTCGCTTCATTGCTTACCCGGCGTGGATGCCAAACTTACTTGTGTCTGGAACTCTGGCTTTTATTCTTCCACTTCATGGGATTGGACATAAGCTTTGCGTTGGGAGATCGGCCGATATTTGCTCCTGCTGACCATAGGCACACGCATGTACCATCTCATAACCTTCAATAACGCCTATACTAAGAGCGATACATAAAGCACATAAGTCTATGCTAGTTCATTTCATTGCGCCACTAGAACCTAGGACCAAACAAAGCAAGAATAAGATCAAGGATGGTGTGGGGAAAATGTTGCAATGTTGTCAAATATCTACAAAATGATAAACGAGAAAAGCATAGCGACAAATATCATGGGCTATTTCAGATGAAGCATTTAGGTACTTATACAAACACTAGTGGGGCTATTGCCTTTCTTTTACAAAATATAAAAAAAGGGAGGTTGGTAAAAAAAAAATCAACAGACATACAAACGAAAATTAATCCTCACGAATAGCTTCAGATTAGAATACAAGGTTCCCAACGTCAGATGCTGATGAGGTACTAAAATAAGACTATTGGTGGTATGAATAGACTCGTGGAAAAGGTTCGTGAGAAGAGCCAGGCCAGTTCAACCGGATGAACTTACCATCTAATAATGGTTATGATATTGACGATTATGGTAATGATATTGATGAAAATGGTAATTATATTATGATGATGGTAATTATATTAGGATGATGGTAATTATATTAGGATGATGGTAATTATATTAGGATGATAGTAATTATATTAGGATGATGGTAATTATATTAGGATGATGGTAATTATATTAGGATGATGGTAATTATATTAGGATGATGGTAATTATATTAGGATGATAGTAATTATATTAGGATGATGGTAATTATATTAGGATGATGGTAATTATATTAGGATGATAGTAATTACATTAGGATGATGGTAATTATATTAGGATGATGGTAATGATATTGATGATAATGGTAATGATATTGATAATAATGGTAATGATATTTATAATAATAGTAATGACATTTATAATGATAGTTATAAGATTTATAATAATAGTAAAGATATCGAAGCTTCATCTTAATCAAATAAATTTTTACTGATTTAATTGAATAACTATAAGATCTGTATAATCCTACATACAGAAATAATATTGATGATCATGGTAATGATATTAATCATAATAGTAATGATATTGATGATGATGGTAATGATATTTATAATAATAGTAATAATATTGATGATAATAGTAATGATTTTGAAACTTGATCTTAATCAAATCCCTTTTTACTGATGTAATAGAATAATCATAAGATCTGTACGATCCTACCTACAGAAATGATATTATTGATAATGGTAATGATTTTGATGAGAATGGCAATGATTTTGATGAGAATAGTAATGATTCTGATGAGAATGGTAATGATTTTGATGATAATGGTAATGATTTTGATGATAATGGTAATGATTTTGATGATAATGGTAATGATTTTGATGAGAATGGTAATGATTTTGATGAGAATGGTAATGATTTTGATGAGAATGGTAATGATTTTGATGAGAATGGTAATGATTTTGATGAGAATGGTAATGATTTTGATGAGAATGGTATTGATTTTGATGAGAATGGTAATGATTTTGATGAGAATGGTAATGATATTGATGATAAAGGTAATGATATTGATGATAATGGTAATGATATTGATGAAAATGGTAATGATATTGATGAGAATGGTAATGATATTGATGAGAATGGTAATGATATTGATGATAATGGTAATGATATTGATGAAAATGGCAATGGTATTGATGATAATGGTAATGATATTAATGAGAATGGTAATGATATTAATGATAATGGAAATGACATTGATGATAATGGTAATGATATTGATGATAATGGTAATGATATTGATGAGAATAGTAATAAAATTGATAATAGTAATAAAATTGATAATAGTATTGAAATTGATAGTAGCATTGAAATTGATAATAGTATTGAAATTGATAATAGTATTGAAATTGATAATAGTATTGAAATTGATGATAGTATTGAAATTGATGATGGTATTGAAATTGATGATGGTATTGAAATTGATGATAGTATTGAAATTGATGATAGTATTGAAATTGATAATAGTATTGAAATTGATAATAGTATTGAAATTGATAATAGTATTGAAATTGATAATAGTATTGAAATTGATAATAGTATTGAAATTGATAATAGTATTGAAATTGATAATAGTATTGAAATTGATAATAGTATTGAAATTGATAATAGTATTGAAATTGATAATAGTATTGAAATTGATAATAGTATTGAAATTGATAATAGTATTGAAATTGATAATAGTATTGAAATTGATAATAGTATTGAAATTGATAATAGTATTGAAATTGATAATAGTATTGAAATTGATAATAGTATTGAAATTGATAATAGTATTGAAATTGATAATAGTATTGAAATTGATAATAGTATTAAAATTGATAATAGTATTGAAATTAATAATAGTATTGAAATTGATAAAGCAAACAATTGCAGTCCCAGATACGTTCCCGAGGCTCTTTCCTAAACTAGTGACTAAGTTCCCCCCATCGACCCCCAAATCCCAGTTTCTGAGATCCTCTCTAACGTATAAAATGCTCCTGGAGACTTCCTCGTTACTTATTGTCTTAGCTGTCAAAAGAACACAATGAAGCTTACTGCAGTTTTCCTTCTAATGGTCTTGCTTGTGTCTGGAACTTTGGGTTTGGTTTTGCCGATCCCACTTCCTGTGCCTCTGCTCAAGGGATTAGACGTAAGCCTCGCGCTGGGCAATCAACCGGTATATACCCCCATTCACCATGGACATTCACTGCCTTCATATAGATTTGAAACACACCGATATTAGCAATGAAAAATAAACTATATGACTTCATGCTGTCTTTTCTTGAACACCAACTCCATTCCAGTAGAGCCAATAAAGAATTTAACCTTGAGGCTTGAGAATTATCGACTCACTGAATCTCGCTCTCCCCCCCCCCCACAAAAAAAAAATATATATATATATAAATCTGTCACATTCGCGTTTATAGATATATCATATACATACACATATGACTATCTAGCTTTATATATTAACCATCTATACACGTACTCATATTGAGAGAGAAAGAGATTATGTTTTTATACACAGTGAACAACTAAAAGGGAGAATTAAAGGGTGGCGAGTGAGAACGAGAAAGAGAAAGAGAGCAAAGATACAGTCTAACGATTATATTAAACTGCATGATATTACATAGTTATAGAGCAGATGGAGCAGGAGATATTTAATTGTTGATGTGGATATCTCAATTATACTTTATAATCTAGGGAAATATCAGAGAATGATCATGAACAGAGAGAGAGAGATTACATTTTACTAAGTAATGTTGATAATGATTGTGATGATATATTAAATCTAATGTTCTTCTGGCCGCAAAGAGATGGAATGATGTGACAATCTCCCGGAGTGGTTTAATATGGTCTCTTCGTGGTTGAGGCGACGCCCTTGCCCGACTGGAAGCCTTTCCTAACAGGCGGGGCTCTTGGCGATACCATCATGACCTACCTACTATCTTTAATATAACTGTAAAACGTTTTTGTTTTTCTTTGTCTTGCCGCTCAGATGGTACTGCGCTACCCCTTTCCTGTTGTGTATTGTAATTTCATGATTCATCTATCATCTTTATTGTCTCATTCATCCATATATATTTTCCTGCATTTGCTTGATTTATTCACTCGCCCACTCACCTCGTTGGTTCATTTGCATGTCCCTTCCACCACTCCACACAATCATATCCCTTCATTCTTCACACGAGAGTCACACGAGACGATATTTATCTCAAAAGACAATCTTATTGGATAGAGATAGGTAGATAGAGATAGACAGATAGAGAGAGACATATAGAGGTAGATAGAGATAGGCGGATAGAAATAGCCGTATAGAGATAGAGGTAGACAGATAAAGATAAACAAATAGGGGATATATAGAAATAGATAGAAATAGATAGTGACAGATAGAAATAGATAGAGATAGAAAGAAATAGATAGAGATAGAAAGAGAGAGAGATATAGAAATAGATAGAGATAGATAGAAATAGATAGAGATAGATAGAAATAGATAGAGATAGATAGAAATAGATAGAGATAGATAGAAATAGATAGAGATAGATAGAAATAGATAGAGATAGATAGAAATAGATAGAGATAGATAGAAATAGATAGAGATAGATAGAAATAGATAGAGATAGATAGAAATAGATAGAGATAGATAGAAATAGATAGAGATAGATAGAGATAGATAGAAATAGATAGAGATAGATAGAAATAGATAGAAATAGATAGAGATAGAAATAGGTAGATAAATAAAGAAAGCTAGATAAATAGAGAAAGATAGATAAATAGAGATAGCTAGAGAGATATATAAATAGATAGAGAAAGACATGTGTGTCAGTGGCTATATTATATGTCAATAAGCCTCGGGAATGTATCTAGGCATTCAGTTGTTTGCTTTAGTTATCATCACCGTTAAAAAATATGGATTCCGGTATGTAGGATCATACAGATCTTATAATCATTCAATTACTTCACTAAAAAGTGATTTGACTAAAAAGTTTCAAAATCATGACTATTATTATCGACATTATTATTATTATAAATATCATTACTATTATTAACAATCTCATTACTATTATTAACAATCTCATTACTATCATTAACAATCTCATTACTATTATTAACAATCTCATTACTATTATTAACAATATCATTACTATTATTAACAATATCATTACTATTATTAACAATATAATTACTATTATTAACAATATAATTACTATTATCAACAATATCATTACTATTATCATCAATATCAATACTAGTATCATCAATATCACCACCATCATCATAATATAATTACTATTTTCATCAATACCATTACCATAATCGTCAATATAATAAGAAATATCAATATCATTATCTATTATTGTACATATTCACTGATATGACAGGTATGACGATCATGGCAGAGATCTCTATATGTGTACCAGATGAGCCTCACTTTCTCAGTCGTCCTCATAGAACCGGCAACTTACGTTGTTACACTTACGACAACATCCTCTTCATCGTCAGACGGTAAGATCATCTGGTTGAACTGGCCTGGCTCTCCTCGCGAACCTTTTCCAGAGTCTGTTCATACCACCAATAACTTCGCTGATATCGTCACTAAACTTTATTCTGCGACTTCCTCTTCCACGGAGTTAAATATAATTCATTTCTTTTAAATTACCCGTTTTTTCTTTCTTCCTTTAGTTCCTCGCCAACATTGGCAACCACTTTTTTTTCTAGTTCCACGATCTTGGTCGTTTCTACTTAGAGCAATCTCAAGCTTTTCGTCAGGATTCCTTTTTCTATGTATGCCTGTTAATTTTTTTTTTTTCCCAACCTCTCTCTTTTATCTTTCGTAAAAGAAAAGTAATAGCCTCACTTGTGTTTGTTTAAGTACCCAAACGCTTCATCTGAAATAACCCATGATATTTGTCGCTAGGGATTTCTCGTTTATCATTTTGTAGATATTTGACAACATTGCAACATTTTCCCCACACCATCCTTGATCTTATCCTTGCCTTGTTTGGTCATAGGTTCTAGTGGCGCAATGAAATGAACTAGCATAGACTTATGTGCTTTATGTATCGCTGTTAGTATCGGCGTTGTTGAAGGTTATGAGATGATACCTGCGTATCATATTTCGGCCGATCTCCCAACGTAAAGCTTAGGTCCAATCCCATGAAGTGGAAGAATAAAAGCCATAGTTCCAGACACAAATAAGGTTGGCATCCACGCCGGATAAGTAAAGAAGCGACGGCGTTGAGTCGGTAGAAAGAGTGCTCTGCCTTGTTGTCACTGTTTTATTTATTGATATTGTATTGATGCCATTTTGATACCCTCGGATAAGAAATACAGGAGAAACATCAATGAAAAAGTACAGATATCAGTGGCTCATGCTATCTGACGCTCCCAAATAGCAAAGTGTCATGAACTGATTTCTCGGGAATCATTTTACGGATGATTTTATTTGTAAGTAAATCATGAAAGTGCTTTAGGGCAACGAACGGAGACGGTCATCTGTCAAACTCTTATCTGTATTGCTGTAGTGAATATCATAAAAGCTTCAGACCAAGTCCCCTTTTTTATCTATACTTTTTCGCCATACAAGAAGCCGTTGCTTTCTAATGCTACTTTGGTAATAAACTATTTATTTTAATTACACATCTCATTGGTCATCATATAAAAGCATTTGTAGGTCATGCACTACTAATGCTATACAATACTTACTTTATGATACTTTTTCAGACTTTCCATTGAATAGATTTAATAGATTCAATTCAAACAAGGAAAATATATTGCATAACTTGAAACATATCAATATATCAAAGTGATAATTTTGTCATGTCAAGTTCACGGGGTTGTCTATAAACGTTGTTTCCTTTTCATGGTATTATTACTTTGATGATATTATAAAAAAAAGGTTATAGTTTCTAATACCTACGTTAGTGTTCATTTAAAGAAAAGACAGCATAGATTTTGTTTAACTGATGGCACTATTTCCTTTTGATAGTTTCTTATCTTATTTTTCATTTTAATTATTTGTATAAAGAAATCGACAGTAATGTACGTTAGTTTTTATTTGCTTTAAGAAGATAGGAATAAAATTTCGAGTTTCTTATACACATTGTTGGTGCTCATCTAAAGGAAAGACAACATAGACTCATAGATTTTTATTAATCCTTGCTAGTCTTCATTGTGTTCTTTTGACAGCCAAGAGAACAAGTAACGAGGCAGTCTCCCGGAGCATTTAATATGTTAGAGAGGATCTCAGAAACTGGGCTTTGGGGGCTGATGCGGGGAACTTATTCACTAGTTTAGGAAAGAGCCTCGGGAACGTATCTGGGATTGCAACTGTTATCATCATGCTGAAAGTTGATATTTGGATTATATTTTTCATGATACAAGAAGAGCAATGATTATATTAAATGAGGATTTCTTTTGTGGGATTATCTAATCTTGAAATTATTCAATTACATCGGAAAAAAAGTGATATAATAGAGATTAATTTCAAAATCATAACTATTATTATCAATGTCATTACTCTTGTTATCAATATTACTATTATCAATAATACTCTTGTTATCAATATTAATCTTCTTATCAATATTACCCTTGTTATCAATATTACCCTTGTTATCAATATTACCCTTGTTATCAATATTACCCTTGTTATCAATATTACCCTTGTTATCAATATTACCCTTGTTATCAATATTACCCTTGTTATCAATATTACCCTTGTTATCAATATTGCCCTTGTTATCAATATTGCCCTTGTTATCAATATTGCCCTTGTTATCAATATTACCCTTGTTATCAATATTACCCTTGGTATCAATATTGCCCTTGTTATCAATATTGCCCTTGTTATCAATATTACCCTTGTTATCAATATTACCCTTGTTATCAATATTACCCTTGTTATCAATATTACCCTTGTTATCAATATTACCATTGTTATCGATATTACCCTTGTTATCAATATTGCCAGTGTTATCAATATTGCCAGTGTTATCAATATTACCATTGTTATCAATATTACCCTTGTTATCAATATTACCCTTGTTATCAATATTCCTTGTTATCAATATGACCCTTGTTTATCAATATTACCCTTGTTATCAATATTACCCTTTATTTATCAATATTACCTTGTTATCAATATTACCCTTTGATATCAATATTACCCTTGTTATCAATATTACCCTTGTTATCAATATTACCTTGTTATCAATGTGCCTTGTTGTCAATATTACCCTTTATTATCAATATTGCCCTTGTTATCAATATTACCCTTGTTATCAATATTACCCTTGTTATCAATATTACCCTTGTTATCAATATTACCCTTGTTATCAATATTACCCTTGTTATCAATATTACCCTTGTTATCATCAACCCTTGTTATCAATATTGCCCTTTATTATCAATATTTACCCTTGTTATCAATGTTACCCTTTGTTATCAATATTACCCTTGTTATCAATATTACCCTTGTTATCAATATTACCCTTGTTATCAATATTACCCTTGTTATCAATATTACCCTTGTTATCAATATTACCCTTGTTATCAATATTACCCTTGTTATCAATATTACCCTTGTTATCAATATTACCCTTGTTATCAATATTACCCTTGTTATCAATATTACCATTGTTATCGATATTACCCTTGTTATCAATATTACCCCTTGTTATCAATATTACCCTTGTTATTCAATATTTACGCTTGTTATCAATATTTACCATTGTTCATCATCAATGCCATTTGTTATCAATGTACCACCAGCTGTTATCAGCATTACCATTAGGTATCAATATTATAATACAACATCAATATTACCATTGTTATCAATATTACCATTGTTATCAATATTACCATTGTTATCAATATTACCATTGTTATCAATATTACCATTGTTATCAATATTACCATTGTTATCAATATTACCATTGGTATCAATACTACCATTGTTATCAAAATTACCATTGTTATCAATAGTACCCATTGTTATCAAAAATTACCATTGTTATCAATATTACATTTGTTATCAATATTGCCATTTATCAATATTACCATTATCAATATTCACTATTTGTTATCAATATTACCCTTATTATCAATATTAATCTTATCAATGTAAATCTTGTTATCAATATTAATATTGTCAATATTACTCTTGTTATCAATATTAATCTTGTTATCAATATTTCTCTTGTTATCAATATCACTCTTGTTATCAATATCACTCTTGTTGTCAATATTAATATTATTATCAATATTGCTATTATAATCAATTATTATATTGTAAGAGGATATCAGTATAGGATTATCTAATAGTGCAATTACTGTATTTACATTCACAAACTAAATTTGTAGAATCATTTCAAAACGTGAATGAAGGTAAGCAACTATACCTTGGAACATAAAAAATCGACCTTTTTTCATAGGATAGTTATTCAAAGGTGTCAAAATCTGATAATTATGCAATTATATAAGTAAAAACTGAGTTAATATCAGTTTCAAATTCATTATCATTATCAGCATTATTACTATCATCATCAAAATCACTGCTATTATCATCAAAATCACTGCTATTATCATCAAAATCACTGCTATTATCATCAAAATCACTGCTATTATCATCAAAATCACTGCTATTATCATCAGAATCACTGTTATTTTCATCAAAATCATTACTTTTATGATCAAAATCATTACTATTATGATCAAAATCATTACTATTATGATCAAAATCATTACTATTATGATCAAAATCATTACTATTATGATCAAAATCATTACTATTATGATCAAAATCACTACTGTTATCATCAAAATCATTACTATTATAATGAATATCGTTACTATTATTATCATTATCATTACTACATAAACACACTCACTTGATATAATTCGCAGCGAATTAATTAATTAATCTAATTCATACTTTGTTAGAACGCATACAAAATCGACACAAACTAAACATAAACTAGTGGTAGATGCATCGGGAAACAAAACTTGACATATCTTACTTGTCATTAACGATGAATGGTAACATCTTACTTGTTATTAATCATATTATAAATATCACTGCAACTGTTATCAGTGCCATTGCAATTATCATGAATATCAATATTGCAATTGTTATAAATAACATTCCAATTATTATCAATATCATTCTAATTATTATCAATATCATTCTAATTATTATCAATATCATTCCAATTATTATCAATATCATTCCAATTATTATCAATATCATTCCAATTATTATCAATATCATTCCAATTATTATCAATATCATTCCAATTATTATCAATATCATTCCAATTATTATCAATATCATTCCAATTATTATCAATATCGTTAATTATTATCAACCTCATTCCAATTATTATCAATATCATTTCCAATTATTATCAATATCATTCAATTATTATCAATAATCATTAAATTATTTAATCAATATCATTTCAATTATTATCAATATCATTCCAATTATTATCAATATCATTCCTTTTTTTCAATATCATTCAATTTTTTATCAATATCATTCCAATTATTATCAATATCATTCAATTTTTTATCAATATCATTCTTTTTTTTCAATATCATTCAATTTTTTATCAATATCATTCATTTTTTTTATCAATATCATTCATTTTTTTATTCATTTTTTTTACATTTATCATCAATATCATTCCAATTATTACCAATATCTTTACAATTATTATCAGTATCATTACAATTATTATCAATATCATATAGTAATTATCAATACCATTGCAGTTATTACCAATATCATTACAGTTATTATCAATATAATTGCAGCTGTTATCAATATCATCGTAATTATTATCAATATCATTGCAATTATTATCAATATCGTTGCAATTATTATCAATATCATTACAATTATTATCAATATCATTACAATTATTATCAATATCACTGTAGTTATTATCAATATCATTACAATTATCATCAATACCATTGCAGTTATTACCAATATCATTGCAGTTATTATCAATATCATTACAATTATTATCAATATCATTGCAGTTATTACCAATATCATTGCAGTTATTATCAATATCATTGCAGTTATTATCAATATCATTGCAGTTATTATCAATATCATTGCAGTTATTATCAGTATTATGCTATTTCATATAAATTTTATGCCATTATTATCAATATCATTACAATTATTATCAATATCATTACAATTATTATCAATATCATTACAATTATTATCAATATCATTACAATTATTATCAATATCATTACAATTATTATCAATATCATTACAACTATTATCAATATCTTACGGTTATTATCAATATCTTACAATTATTATCAATATCTTAGAATTATTATTAATATCTTACGGTTATTATCAATATCTTACGGTTATCATCAATATCTTACGTTATTATCAATATCTTACGGTTATTATCAATATGTTACGGTTATTATCAATATCTTACTGTTATTATCAATATCTTACAATTATTATCAATATCTTACGGTTATTATCAATATTTTACTGTTATTATCAATATCTTACAATTATTATCAATATATTACGGTTATTATCTATATCTTACGGTTATTATCAATATCTTACAATTATTGTCAATATCTTACAATTATTATCAATATCTTACAATTATTATCAATATCATTCGTTTTTTCAATATCATTCAATTTTTTATCAATATCATTCCAATTATTATCAATATCATTCCAATTATTATCAATATCATTCCAATTATTATCAATATCATTCCAATTATTATCAATATCATTCCAATTATTATCAATATCATTCCAATTATTATCAATATCATTCCAATTATTATCAATATCGTTATTAACATCAATATCATTCAATTATTAATCAATATCATTCATTATATCGTATCAGTCAATTGTTCATCAATATCAATTCTTTTTCAATATCATTCAATTTTTTATCAATATCAGACATTATTATCAATATCATTCGTTATTATCAATATCATTTCAATTATTATCAATATCATTCCAATTATTATCAATATCATTCCAATTATTATCAATATCATTCCAATTATTATCAATATCATTCCAATTTTATCAATATCATTCCAATTATTATCAATATCATTCAATTATTATTAATATCATTCAATTATTATCAATATGCTTCAATTGTATTATCAATATCATTCCATTCAAATATCGTATCATTCAATTTATTATCAATATCATTCCAATTGTATAACTATCATTCCAATTATTATCGTATGTTCAATTTATTATCAATATCATTCCTTTTTTTCAATATCATTCAATTTTTTATCAATATCATTCCAATTATTATCAATATCATTCAATTTTTTATCAATATCATTCTTTTTTTTCAATATCATTCAATTTTTTCTCAATATCATTCATTTTTTTATCAATATCATTCAATTTTTTATTCAATTTTTTTACATTTATCATCAATATCCTTCCAATTATTACCAATATCTTTACAATTATTATCAGTATCATTACAATTATTATCAATATCATATAGTAATTATCAATACCATTGCAGTTATTACCAATATCATTACAGTTATTATCAATATAATTGCAGCTGTTATCAATATCATCGTAATTATTATCAATATCATCGTAATTATTATCAATATCATTGCAATTATTATCAATATCGTTGCAGTTATTATCAATATCAATACAATTATTATCAATATCATTACAATTATTATCAATATCATTACAATTATTATCAATATCATTACAATTATTATCAATATCATTACAATTATTATCAATATCTTACAATCATTATCAATATCTTACAATCATTATCAATTTCTTACAATCATTATCAATATCTTACAATTATTATCAATAACATACAATTACCATTATATATTATAATTGTGATATTTTTGTATGTAAAAAAATATATGTTGAAAAAGAACAAATATCACACATTTCTTTATCAATCAGGCAAAAAAATCACACAAATACAAGAACATTTTATTTATGTGTGATTATTTTATTGGGCTGTGGCGTGTACTGCAGCTATGGTGTTATTAAGCGTCTTTTATCTTACATACTATGAATAGTAATAGTGCGTTTGGTGTTGTTCCATTACAATTATGAATCAACCTGCTTCACAATTGTTTTCAATACCATTACAAATGTTATCATCTGTATTATGCCATTATTATGAATATTATGCAATTATTATCAATACCATTACAATTACTATCAACATTATGCAATTATTAACAATACCATTACAATTGTGTAATACCATTACAATTGCCACTAACGCCATTTACAAGTATTACTAATACCATAACAAATATTATCAATATCTTACAACCATTATCAATACCTTACAACCATTATCAATATCTTACAACCATTGTCAATATCTTACAACCATTATCAATATTTTACAATCATATAATCAATATTTTACAATCATATAATCAATATTTTACAATCATATAATCAATAATTATAATCAATATCTTACAAATATAATCAATATCTTATAATTATTATCAATATCTTATAATTATTATCAATATCTTACAATTATAATCAATAACTTACAACTATAATAAATATAGATTGTGATAACGTTGTATGTAGAAAAGATATTGAAAATATTAGGACAAATATTACGCATCTTTTTGACAACCATGCAAATCATTTATACTATAAATAGGAATAATACGTTAATGTTCATTTAAAGAAGAGACAGTATGAAGTCATATAGTTTATTTTTCATTGCTAATATCGGCGTGTTTCAAATCTATATGAAGGCAGTGAATGTCCATGGTGAACGGGAGCAAATACTGGTTGATTGCCCAGCGCGAGGCTTACGTCTAATCCCTTGAGCAGAGGCACAGGAAGCGGGATCGGCCAAAGTTCCAGACACAAGCAAGGCCATTAGAAGGAAAAATGCAGTAAGCTTCATTGTGTTCTTTTGACAGCTAAGAGAACAAGTACCGAGGCAGTCTCCCGGAGCATTTTATAAATGAGGTGTGATCTCAGAAACTGGGCTTTGGGGGTCGATGGGGGAACTTAGACACTAGTTTAGGAAAGAGCCTCAGGAACGTATCTGGAATTAAGTGTTGAAACTTAATTTTCAAATTGTCTTTTTCGTAATAAATATAGAATAATGGTTACATTGAATGAGGATTTCAGTATGTAGAATATTATAATAGTGTAATTGTGCAATTACATCCGTAAAATTGAATTCAATGGAGGTTCAGTTTCAAAATGTGAGTGTAGACAGATGGAAATGTATACATAGATCCACACACACAAATATATGTGTGTGTATATATACATATAAATATAATGTATATGTATACATATGCATATATATATATATATATATATATATATATATATATATATATATATATATATATATATATGTATACATATGCATATGTATATATATATATATATATATATATATATATACATATATAGTATATATATATATATACATATGTATGTATGTATATATATATACATATATATACATACATATGTATATGTATATATATATACAAATATATATATATATATATATATATATATATATATATATATATATATATATATAAGTATATATATGTGTAAGTATAAGTATATGCAGACTGGTTAATATCTATAAAGCTAGATAGATAATCTGAGAGAAAGACGTCAGAGAGCAACTAAGCGAGAAAAAGAGAGACAGACGGCAGAGAGAGAGAGAGCGAGAGAAAAAAGATAAGGAAAGAGAGCGGTTAAGGGACAGCAACATATTCCGAAATCATATTACAAATAGATGTCATTAACTCCGTATGGTAATATCTTTCTTGTTATTATCCCTGAATGATAACGTTTTGATTAAAATGATCAAATAAAGATATCATTGCAACTCTTTTAAATATCATTGCTATTATTATCAATATAAATATCATTGCTATTATTATCAATATAAATATCATTGCTATTATTATCAATATAAATATCATTGCTATTATTATCAATATAATTATCATTGCTATCATTATCAATATGAATATCATTGCTATTATTATCAATATAATTATCATTGCTATCATTATCAATATGAATATCATTGCTATCATTATCAATATGAATATCATTGCTATCATTATCAATATAAATATCATTTACTTTATTATTATCAATATAAATATCATTTATATTATTATCAACATAAATCAGTTCATTATTATAAACATCACTTACTAATTGTTATAAACATCATTTAATTGTATCAATACCATTGCAATTGTATCAATATCATTACAATTATTATCAATATCATTACAATTATTATCAATATCATTACAATTATTATCAATATCATTACAATTATTATCAATAATATTACAATTATTATCAATATCATTACAATTATTATCAATATCATTACAATTATTATCAATATCATTACAATTATTATCAATATCATTACAATTATTATCAATATCATTACAATTATTATCAATATCATTACAATTATTATCAATATCATTACAATTATTATCAATATCATTACAATTATTATCAATATCATTACAATTATTGTCAATATCATTACAATTATTATCAATATCATTACAATTATTATCAATATCATTACAATTATTATCAATATCATTACAATTATTGTCAATATCATTACAATTATTGTCAATATCATTACAATTATTGTCAATATCATTACAATTATTGTCAATATCATTACAATTATTATCAATATCAAAATATTTGTCTCCCCCAATCTCTATTTCTCTCCACTGCTCTTCTTCTTCCTCTTTTTATATTATAATCGTCTCAATTACTTTGTTTTACTGATGGCACTATTTCCTTTTCATAGTATCTTATCTTATGTTTCATTTTAATTATTTGTATAAAGAAATCGATAGTAATGTACGTTAGTTCTTATTTGCTTTAAGAAGATAAGAATAAGATTCCGAGTTTCATATAATCATAATTAATGTTTATCTAAAGGAAAGACAACATTGACTCATAGATTTTTATTTATCCTTGCTAGTAACGGCGTTTCTCAATTCTATATGACGGCAGTGAATGTCCATGGTGAACGGGAGCAAATACTGGTTGATTGCCCAGCGCGAGGCTTACGTCTAATCCCTTGAGCAGAGGCACAGGAAGCGGGATCGGCAAAATGAAACCTAAAGTTCCAGACACAAGCAAGGCCATTAGAAGGATAACTGCAGTAAGCTTCATTGTGTTCTTTTGACAGCTAAGAGAACAATTAACGAGGCAGTCTCTCGGAGCATTTTATACGTTAGAGAGGATCTCAGAAACTGGGATTTGGGGACCGATTCGGGAAACTCATTCACTAATTTAGGAAAGAGCCTTGGGAACGTATCTTGGATTGCCTTAGTTATCCTGAGTGTTGAAACTTAATTTTCAAATTGTCTTTTTCTTAATGAATGTAGATAGAGAGGAAGATATTTATTGTATTTCATTTTAGTTTCTTTAAACAAAGAAATTATGTATCAAATATATAAACTGATACATCTATATTTCAGTCTAAGATCGACTGCTAATAAGTTACTTCTACTGATTCCATTAAATGCTTATACTATAGATAACAGACATGATTTGTAAAGAAATTGACAGTAATGTACGTTACTTCTTATTTGCTTTAAGAAGATAGGAATAAGATTCCGAGTTTCTTATACTCATTGTTAATGTTTATCTAAAGGAAAGACAACATAGACTCAGATTTTTATTTATCCTTGCTAGTAACGGCGTTTCTCAATTCTATATGACGGCAGTGAATGTCCATGGTGAACGGGAGCAAATACCGGTTGATTGCCCAGCGCGAGGCTTACGTCTAATCCCTTGAGCAGAGGCACAGGAAGCGGGATCGGCAAAACCAAACCCAAAGTTCCAGACACAAGCAAGGCCATTAGAAGGAAAACTGCAGTAAGCTTCATTGTGTTCTTTTGACAGCTAAGAGAACAAGTAACGAGGCAGTCTCCCGGAGCATTTTATACATGAGATGAGATTTCAGAAACTAGGATTTGGGGGTCGATGGAGGAACTTAGCCACTAGTTCAGAAAGAGCCTCGGACGTCTCCTGAGCTTTAACTAACTTGTTTTGAATTATCTTCTTTTAATGTGAAGTGATATTAAAGCGATTGAATTATACTGAGTTTCCTAGTGTAGATTATTAACGGTGCAATTATGTAATTACATCCTTAAGAACGAATTTAAATGATATTATGTTTCAAAACGTGAATGAAGGTAAGCAATAATACTTATGATTGAATTTGGAACATCGTAGTGACCTTTTTCATTGGATGGTTATTCAAAGATAATGTCAAAATCTTGTAATTATGCAATTACATCAGTAATAAGGAATTTAATTAAGATTAAGTTTCAAATTCATTATTATTATCAGCATCATTGTCATTATGATCAAAATCAATATCATTACTACATACATAGACTCACTTGATAAAATTCGCAGAGAATTGATTAATTAATATCATTTATGCTTTGTTAAAACACACAACATCGACACAAATTAAACATACTAGTGAGTGAATGCATCGGGAAACAACACATAACGTGTTATTGTTACTTGTTATTATTAACCCTGAATAGTATGTGTTGTATCAATATTATCAATATAGACTTTGTTTTCTTTCGGTTTGGCATTAAAGAACATTTCAAGATTTATTGATAATCAAGGATCAAGATTTGAACAATGGAATTCATGATAATAATCAAACAACACACGTGGAATTCAATGGTTAAGGAGCGATAGCGTCTGTAGTAAAAGACTGCGATGTGGTTTGCACTGTAGTTATTGTGTTATATTTCTGAAGTTCCCATACTCAGAAATTTAGATACCTACAGACGAGAAGCAAGTCAGGAAAATTGCAAATATCTCATGCTGAAAATTTCCTGTTAACAGATTATCCTGTTACCTATAGTATTTTAATCTTTATCACTGCAATATCAACATTCTATCATTATATTATCAATATAATTAATTATGAACATTATTAATTATCAGTATCAATATAATTGCAATGATTAACATTCTATCATTACATTATAAATATCTTTAATTATGAATATGATGAATTATCAGTATCAATATCATTGTAATCATTAGCATTCTATCATTATATAAATATCATTAATTATGAATATAATGAATTGTCAATATAAATATCATTGGAATTATTATCAACATAATTGCAATTATTATCAATATAATTCCAATTATTATCAATATAATTCCAATTATTATCAATATAATTACAATTATTATCAATATAATTGCAATTACCAATATAATTGCAGTTATTATCAATATAATTGCAATTACCAATATAATTGCAATTACCAATATAATTGCAATTATTATCAATATAATTGCAATTATTATCAATATAATTGCAATTATTATCAATATAATTTCAGTTACCAATATAATTGCAGTTATTATCAATATAATTGCAATTGCCAATATAATTGCAGTTATTATCAATATAATTACAGTTATTATCAATATAATTGCAATTGCCAATATAATTGCAGTTATTATCAATATAATTGCAATTATTATCAATATAATTAGAGTTTTCATAAATATAGATATTATTGCATTTGTTGTTAATATAATTGCAATTATTATCAATATAATTGGAGTTTTTATCTATATAATTGCAATTATTATCAATATAATTGGAGTTTTTATCAACATAAATATTATTGCAATTATTATCAATATAATTGGAGTTTTTATCAATATGGATATTATTGCAATTGTTGTTAATATAATTGCAATTATTATCAATATAGTTGCAGTTTTTATCAATATAAATATTATTGCAATTATTGTCAATACAATTGGACTTTTTTATCAATATAGACATTATTGCAATTGTTGTTAATATTATTGCAATTATTATCAATATAATTGGAGTTTTTTTTATCAATATAGATATTATTGCAATTGTTGTTAATATTATTGCAATTATTATCAATATAATTGCAGATTTTATTAATATAAATATTATTGCAGTAATTGTTAATATAATAGCAATTATTTTCAATATAAATTTAATTACAATTATTATCAATGTAAATATCATTGCAATTATTATCAATATAAATATCATTGCAATTATCATCAATGTAAATATCATTGCAATTATTATCAATGTAAATATCATTGCAATTATTATCAATGTAAATATCATTGCAATTATTATCAATAGTATTACAATTATCAATAGTATTACAATTATCAATAGCATTACAATTATTATCAATAGCATTGCAATTATCAATAGCATTGCAAATATAATTGCATTTATCATCAATGTAAATATCATTGCAATTATTATCAATAAAAATAAAATTGCATTTATTATCAATGTAAATATCATTGCAATTATTATCAATATAAATATAATTGCAATTATTATCAATGTAAATATCATTTAATTACTATCAATATAAATATCATTTTAATTATTATCCAATATAAATATCGTACGAAATTTATTATCAATATAATCATCATTGCAATTGTTAATCAATATAAATATCGTACAATTATTATCAAATAATATAATTGCAATTATTATCAATATAAATATCATGGCAATTATTATCAATGTAAATATCATTGATATTATTATCAATGTAAATATCATTGCAATTATTATCAATAGTATTACAATTATCAATAGCATTACAATTATTATCAATAGCATTGCAATTATCAATAGCATTGCAATTATCAATAGCATTGCAATTATCAATAGCATTGCAATTATCAATAGCATTGCAATTATCAATAGCATTGCAATTATCAATAGCATTGCAATTATCAATAGCATTGCAATTATTAAGAGCATTGCAATTATTAAGAGCATTGCAATTATTAAGAGCATTACAATTACTAAGAGCATTGCAATTATTAAAAGCATTGAAATTATTAATAGCATTGCAATTAATAGCATTGCCATTATTAAGAGCATTGCAATTATTAATAGCATTGCAATTATTAATAGCATTGCAATTATCAATAGCATTGCAATTATTAATAGCATTGCAATTATTAATAGCATTGCCATTATTAATAGCATTGCCATTATTGATAGCATTGAAATTATTGATAGCATTGAAATTATGAATAGCATTGCAATTATTATCACTAGCATTGCAATTATTATCACTAGCATTGCAATTATTATCACTAGCATTGCAATTATTATCACTAGCATTGCAATTATTATCACTAGCATTGCAATTATTATCACTAGCATTGCAATTATTATCAACAGCATTGCATTATCAATGGCATTACATTATCAATAGCAATGCAATTATTATCAATAGCATTGCAATTATTATCAATAGCATTGCAATTATTATCAATAGCATTGCAATTATTATCAATAATATTGCAATTATTATTATAATTTAGTTATCAGCATTTTTGTTTGTTTTTTTTCGTGATGAATATAAAGCAAGGATTATATTGAATGAGGATTTCACTATGTAGGATCATCTAATAGTGCAATTGTGTAATTACATCCTTTAAAATGAATTTAAATGAGACTATGTTTCAAAACGTGAATGAAGATAAACAATAATACCTACGAATGAATTTAGAACGCCGTAGTGACTGCAATTATATTGGTAATAACTGCAATTATATTGATGATTGCAAAGATATTGATAATAATTGCAATGATATTTATAATAACTGCAATTATATTTATAATAAATGCAATTATATTTATAATAAATGCAATGCTATTGATGGTAACTGCAATGCTATTGATAAAAACTGCATTTATTAACTGCAATGATATTAATGACAAGCAAAGTAATCACAATTATAATAGATAACGACAATAATTATAAATATATGGATAAAAATTGTATTGGCATGGATAATAATTGCAATGATATTGATAATATTTGCAATGATACTGATAATAATTGCAATGATATTGATAATATTTGCAATGATACTAATAATAATTACAAGGATAATAAGAAACAAAGTAATCATAATTATGATAGAGAATGATAATAATTGCAATGATATTGATAATACTTCCAATGATACTAATAATAATTACAAGGATAATAAGAAACAAAGTAATCATAATTATGATAGAGAATGATAATAATTGTAAAGATATTGATATTAATTGTTACTGTATGTGATAATGATAATAATTGTAATGACATTGATAATAATTGCAATGACATTGATAATAATTGCAATGAAAT